>CABHPP010125381.1:0-40254 GCA_902168425.1 Peromyscus attwateri | reverse complement strand
TTTTTTATGAAATTCTGAGGCCTCCAGCACATTTCCTATCAATAATTTATCAATCTCATCGTTACCTTGTGCTAGAGGGCCTGGCAGACCAGTATGAGATCGAATGTGAGTTATATATAAAGGATGACTCCTTTTCCTGATGGTATCTTGTAATTGAATAAATAGTGAAGTTAATTCTGAAGCATCAGGGATAAATTCTGCAGTCTCAATATGTAATACCACTCTTTCAGCATACTGAGAGTCAGTTACTATGTTGAGAGGTTCTGAAAAATCCATTAATACCAACAGAATAGCATACAATTCTGATTTTTGAACTGAATTATAAGGACTTTGAACCACTTTACTCAAATTTTCTGATTTGTAACCTGCTTTTCCTTGTTTGTTGGCATCTGTATAAAATGTACGAACTCCAGATATGGGTTTTTCGCGTACAATTCGAGGCAAGATCCAATCAGCTCTCTTTATAAGATCAATTCTATCGCTTTTGGGATATTTGCTGTTAATTTCTCCCAAAAAATTACTGCAAGCTCTTTGCCAAGGTTCACTTTCTGTCCATAATTTTCCAATGTCCTCCTTAGTTAAAGGTACAACAATTTCTGCTGGGTCTATTCCTGCTAATTGACGAAGTCTCAATTTTCCTTTCCAAATCAAGTCAGAGATCTTTTCCACATAAGTTTTTAATTTTTTATTTGGTTTATTTGGTAAAAATATCCATTCCAATATAATATCTTCCCTCTGCATTAATATTCCTGTAGGAGAATGCCTAGAAGGTAAAATAACCAAAATGCAATCCAGCTTCGGATCAATACGATCCACGTGTCCTTCATGTACTTTCTTTTCTACCAAAGCCAATTCTTTCTCAGCTTCAGGTGATAATTCTCTTGGACTATTTAAGTCCTTGTCACCTTCTAAGGTTTTGAACAAATTATTCAGTTCATCATTTTTTACTCCAACAATAGTTCGTAGATGAGAAATGTCTCCAAATAATCTTTGAAAGTCATTAAGAGTCTGTAGTCTATCTCTCCTAATTTGTACCTTTTGAGGTCTAATTTTTTGTAGCTCTATTTTATATCCTAAATAATTAATAGAATCTCCTCTTTGTATCTTTTCAGGAGCAATTTGTAATCCCCAGCAAGGCAAAATTTTCTTTACTTCTTCAAACATTCTTTCTAAAGTATCTGCATTTGAGTCAGCTAGTAAAATATCATCCATATAATGAGAAATCATAGATTTAGGAAACTTTTTACGTATCACTTCTAATGGCTGTTGTACAAAATATTGGCACAAAGTTGGACTATTCAACATTCCCTGAGGTAGGACCCTCCATTGAAATCTTTTAACCGGTTGAGAATTATTATAAGTAGGCACTGTGAAAGCAAATCTTTCTCTGTCTTTTTCTTGTAAGGGTATTGAAAAGAAACAGTCTTTTAAATCAATAACTATGAGAGGCCATCCTTTTGGTAACAAAGTAGGCAAAGGAATTCCAGATTGTAGAGAGCCCATTGGCTGAATTACTTTGTTAATTGCTCTAAGATCTGTTACCATTCTCCATTTACCAGATTTCTTTTTAATAACAAATACAGGAGAATTCCAAGGGCTGGTTGATTCTTCAATATGCTGAGCATTTAACTGTTCTTCTACCAGCTCTTCTAAAGCCTGGAGTTTCTCTGTTGTTAAAGGCCATTGCTGAACCCATACAGGCTTGTCTGTTAACCATTTTAAAGGTAGAGCTGTTGGTGTCTTTGGGAGATCATCAGTTGTTGTGCCCTGTTCTTGTATAATATGGATGGCTGGTGACCACTCAGAATAATGTCTTCTAATATTTCTTTCAGAAACATGTGCTAGTTTATTATTTGTTTCTGAGACTGGAGGGATGTTAATCTGAGTATTCCATTGTTGCAACAGGTCTCGACCCCACAGGTTCATAGCTATGTTAGCCACATATGGCTTTAATTTACCTCTTTGTCCTTCTGGACCTATACATTCGAGCCATCTGGCACTCTGTTTTACTTGAGATAATGTCCCAATTCCTAACAGTTGAACATTTACCTTCTGAAGAGGCCAAGTTGGATGCCAAAATTCTGGTGCAATTATGGTAACGTCTGCACCTGTGTCTACCAGACCAGACAACAAAACACCATTAATTCTTATCGTTAATTTTGGTCTTTGTTCATTAATAGAAGTTTGCCAAAAACTTTTCTTTATGCTTTTTCCTGAATTTTCTATTCTCTCTGTTTCATCATCCTGACCAACATGATTTATTTCGATAGGCATTTGGTTATTTAATCTCTCAGAGCAGGGATTTCCTCTACGACTGCAGGAAAGGTTTGAACTGGATTTGCTGTGGGGGCCTCCAAGAGGCCCCTCTGGGAGTTTCCCGAAGCCTGAGGCAAAGGATTACCTTGTCTGTCCCTTGTTGATCTACATTCATTGGTCCAGTGTTTTCCCTTACCACATCTTCTGCATACTCCAGAAGGAAGGGGCATTCTGTTACCATTGTTCCTTGAAGAAACATTGTTCCTAGAAATGACCTGTTTACAGTCCCTTTTCAAATGTCCTTGTTTTCCACATCCAAAACATCTAACATTCCTCAAACCTTTTGAAATTGCTTCTCTTACCCACGTATCATGCTGGTCATGAGTCTCCACATTAACTGTGTCTCTGATCCAGTCTTCCAAGGGTGCAGATCTTGCCTTTAACGGCCTGATTATACTTTTGCATGCTGCATTCGCGTTCTCAAAGGCCAAAGATTCAATTATTATCCGACTAGCGTCTGAATCGGGGACCGTTCTCTTTACTGCTGAAGCCAGTCTTTGTAAAAAATCTGTGAAAGATTCTTTTGGGCCTTGTGTAACTTTTGTAAATGACTCAGCTTTTTTTCCTGGTTCCTCAACTCTGTCCCATGCATTCAAGGCTGCCGTTCGACATAGAATTAAGGTTTGGATATCATATAGACATTGTGTGTGTTCTGAAGCATATTGGCCTTCTCCAGTAAGCTGATCCTGGCAGACCTGTATTCCTTTATCCCTCCATTGTTTTTCTATGTTTTTAGCCTCGTCTTGATAAAAAACGTGCCACTGGATCCTCTGACTTGGCTCTAAAACCGCTTGTGCCAAGTCTCGCCAGTCCTGTGGTGTAATCCTATTATATGTAGACCAAGAGTTTAACATTTGCTTTACATATGGGGAATGCATGCCATAAGATACTATTGCCTCCTTAAACCTTTTTAAATCCATCATGTCAATTGGAGCCCAAATATTTTGTGTAGTCATTTGATCAGGCGACTGCTGTAAGGTTACCGGATAAATTAAGGGTGACTGTGTGAAAACAGGCTTTCTTTCTGTAACCTTCTGTTCCACAACTTCACTCTTAATTTCTTCTGTCTGAGTTTCAGGTTTAACAAGTTTTTCTAAAACTGTCATCCTGGCACTTAAATTGACTATCTTTTTAAATAGTAAAATGAGTAGAAACATAGTAACCAACTGCATAATCCGGTCAATAGTAATCATCCCATACAGTTGTTCCATTGTCACACTGCCTAAAATTGCAAACAAAGCCCAATCTTCCAATGCACACAGAAAACCCATTTTTTTTTTAAATGTGGAAAAAATTTCTGTTAAATAGTTTCCTTTAAAATATTTGATATGTTAATTGACTTACCAAGTCTTCGCAGAACAGTAGAAATCCGAGGGAATTTCAAAACAGCCACCTAGTGTCCAAGGTGAATTGAGAGAGAGAGAGAGAGAGAAAGCAAGAGAGCAAGCAAGAAAGCGTAGCTACTAAAAGCTTAAATCCAGCCACGTGTTGCGGCTTGAGTGGAGAGGGGGGGAAGGGAGAGAGAGAGAGAGAAGCCCTGGCTAAAAGCTTAAATCCAAACACGTGTCCCCGCTTGAGCGGAGTCAAGCCTGGGCTAGGCTTCCTTAAACTCCAACCACGTGCGTTTGCTTTACAAGCAGGGGCCCTGTTGGCAAGGCAGGCCTGAGTTGTTTGTAGCACCGGCTTTTAAGCTAACCGCTTGGGGCCTGAGGCCAAACCGACCTTGTCCCCAGCCAGAGACCAGGCTGTCCGGAGCCGACCGCCGAGGCGGGAAACCGGACCCGCGGCAGACCCGCCGCGAGTCAAGCGGATTCTTGTCACGTTGGGCGCCAAATGTAGATGTAACCGACCGCCTTATTAAATAAGAAACACAGAGCCAATGTAAAGGTGAAAGCCCAAGAGGTCAGAGCCAGAAGCTTACCCGCTTTTCGCCAGCTAGCTTCTCCCGCCAAGAGAGCTCTCCGAAAAGGGAGTTTCTTCCTGTGCGGTTGATTTATAAGGAGTCCTGTTTCTTCCTTCTCATTGGTTATAAACTAACTACGTGGCTGTCTCGTCACTGCCTCTCTGTCCAGACCTCCCAAGTTTTCTATGGTTGGTATTGAGATCAAGGGCGTGTGTCTCCAATGCTAGCTGTATCCTTGAACACACAGAGATCTACCTAGCTCTGCTTACCAAGTGCTGGGATTAAAGGCGTGCACCACCACCGCCCTGGCTTTCGCTATGGCTTGCTAATAGCTCTGACCCCTAAGCAACTTTATTTATTAACATACAAATAAAATCACATTTCAGTACAAATAGAATACCACTATAATCTATCCCATAGTAACTTTAATATACTGTTTTTTTCTACACATACAAAACTTTTAATAGGTTTAATTTTTGATGTGTACATAGAAAGTATTAACAATATAATAAAATAGAACAATGATAGTATACCATAATAGAACTTATATAAATATGGCTTATATATGTATGTGTGTATATATACATATTATATATATTTTATATATATATATATATATATATATATATATAGCCATTCAATATTTTCAAATGTGGTTGACTGCAAGTAACTAAAACCAAACACACACACACACACACACACACACACACACACACACACACACACACTGAGATAAGGGAAGGTTATTGCAGTTCTATTTTTGTATAAAGTTGTCACTTGCTATAAAGATATGTCATACAAGTTTTATTAGGTTCTATACAGTTAAATTAAATACCTTTAGTGATTCAATGTCTAATGTATTCCTTTATGAAAGGCAGATAGTAGGCATTACTGATCTATAAAGACAATCTTAAAACTTAAAGTTCAACTCAGACTTACAAAATCCCATTCTTTGCCCCTGGAGGCTGGAAAAAACAAAACAAAACAAAACAAAAAGCCCACATCCTTGCCAATTCTTACTATTACTTGAGAATCAGCCCTAAAATTAAAGTCCAAAATCGAGATATTAAGCAATACTGATGTCATCATGGGGAGCTGTTACAAACTTCACAGTGTATATTGCCACAGTTTTCATTAACAGTGTGTCAGAAAGGTTTTAAGTAAAATTAAATAAGAAGTATATGGTGATATATCGTGTACCCTAATAAACTTGCCTGAGGATAAGAGGACAGAACCAGCCACTAGATTAGACATAGAGGTCAGGCATCGGTGGCACACACCTTTCATCCCAGCACTTGAGATCTCATGCTTTGGCTTGGGAAGCACACACGACTTTAATCCCAGGAAGTAATATGGCAGGGCAGAGAAAGGTATGTAAGACGTGAGGAAACAGGAACTCACTCTCTTTAGGCTGAGAATTCCATAGAGGTAAGAACTCAGTGGCTGGCTGATCTGCTTCTCTGATCTTTCAGCTTCACCCTGATATCTCACTCTCGTTTTTTTGTTTTTTTGTTTTTTTGTTTTTTTTTTTGTTATTGTTGTTGTTGTGTTGGGGTTTTTTTTGTTTTGTTTTTTGATTTTTTTTTTAATTAAAAAAGAGCATTCGAACAACAGAAGTGTTTTTGTCCTTGCTGTTTTAGGACAATATTACTAATTGTTTGACAAATTCTACAAAATATTAGTTATGTCTTCAAATGAACAAAATTGAGAAGTGAGAAAGATAAGTCTAATAATAAAAATTATCAGAAGCAAAGGAACTAAATTCGAAATTAGAGGCATAGGTCTCTGATCTTGACTCTTCAATGGTTTGTTGAGTTTTACTTGATTAGCCTCCTGACTGCTGTGTTTACAGCAGAAATCAAGAATAATTCTCTAAGAGGAATTGAATTTTTCCTAATTTTCCAAAATTTTACGAGGGTAAAAAATACAGCAGATGAGAAAAGAAAAAGAAAGGGGTACAAGAGAGGAATTGATGGAAGGTAGACATTGGCCAAAAAAAAAGACAAAGGAACTTCAGCATTTGACTTATCAATTTCTTTCTGATGAAGCTGAGAATATTTCCATGGACCACTGATAACCATCCAATCATGGTTACAAGAAAATTACTATTGTTTCTAACATAAATACACCACAAAATCAAATGGTAGAAAACACATAGTTCTTTTCTTCTTGTATGAGTCACTATGAAGTTATGAAGTTTTTTCCTTGGGTCCCTCACCAGAACTCTCTGACACCTCACTGGGAAGAACTTGTGAAATCAGGGGGAAAATGGTATTGTATCTCTTTAGACAGTAAGAGAGAGAGAGAACATTCTCTATAACAGAGTCCAGAAAGCATCTTAAGAGGCTACCTGAACCAACTTCTGAGTTGCCTCATCCCCTTATCAGTCAGCTAGACTCAGGGATGCTGGTGCCTACCTCCACCAATCATTGTAGGTTCTTTGCCCTTAAAGTCCAGTCTCTTATTCTCTTGGGAGTGAACATCTCTCTATTCAGATTCATGTCTCCTAAATTCCAATTTCCAATATTCCAAATGAATTCTAAATTGTACTTTTATAGCCTCAATATTAATTATTGATTGGCAAAATGGATCAAAAGCTGACCCTCAATTCACTTGCTGGCAAGATGAATGAGATCTCTTGGAGTAGAGGACTGGTGGTTTCACTTTGAGTTAATGTCAGTGATGGGGGTAAAAACAGTTTTGCTAGTTGGGAAAGAAAGGTTGGGAGTTGCTAACCAGGTTTCTATAATCTAAACCAGTATTTCCATTTCTCCAGTTTACAGGTTAGCATTGCCCGAGGTCTTGTTAAAATGCAGATTCTGGCAGAGGACATCTAGGCTGGGCTGAAACACGGTGTTTCTAATAAGCTCTGGTGATTGTGACCCTGTGGTGAGAAGCACTCTTGTATGAGGAAATTCAACCTGTATTAGATTTTCTGGCTGGATAATTTGATGTATGTTATTTAAATTTTCTAAGTTTCAGAGAAAGGAAAGGAGGCAGAAAGGGAGGTGGGTTGGGGGAAGAAGGGAGGAGCTAGGGGAGTAGTGAGTCTCTAAAGCAGAGGGATCTCTGATCATTTTCTCAATTTGTCAAGGTCATTCTGCAAAAACACATTAGAGAACCGAGAAGAAAAAAAATAGGATGGCATATAATAAGAGCATCTGGGAAGAAAAAATAAATACAGTATGTCAATAAATTCCTCAAAGTGGCAATAAATGTATATGTAGGCCAGAATAAAAGACCTCAGGGGTCTCAGGGATGGCAGGCTTCATTGAAATGCTGCAGTGAAGTTATAGTTATAAAACTTACCCTGCCTTCGGGATGACTAACAATGAATGTATTGTGTTCATGACTGCAGAGTTCTGAAGAATACTGCTGTTTGGTCCTCCACTGTATCTAGAAGAGAACTTTGGGATGCTCAGGGTAGATCAGGAGGAAAAGGTGAAGGAAGGAGAATCCCCACTCTGAAAATGAGAATGACGGACACACCCAAGCCAACCTTATGGGAATGCCCATCACTAACTGAAGTGGGGCAACTATTTCCCATTCGTAACAGGTCAGACACAAGCATGGACAGGACTTAGTAGAAGAGTCAGTAGGTTTAAAGACTTTGCTGGAGGGCTTGGGATTGGGGATGTGGCTCACAGGTAGAGCCTTTGCCTGGCATGCGATCCATTCATAGGACTTGATTCCCAGGATAAAAGAAAAGGGAAAGTGAAGGAGAGCTTGGCCCAAGTCCTGAATTTGTACTGACCCATGCTATATTTTTCCAGCCCTATGCCTTTGGGTATTCTCTTTAACTTCTCTAGGCCTCAAGCTCCTTACCTATAAAATAAAGAAAACACCTTCCAGAGAACGTCAAAGTTAGAAATAAGTAGGAAGGACATCTGATGCTGAGGAGGTGCTCCATAAGTAGCTACAGATGTTATCATCCTAATTCCTGACAGGAGGTTTAAGTTACCAGGAGGACCATGAACTAGGTAATTGTGACCCTGTGGTGAGAAGCACTCTTTTTTTGTTGTTGTTGTTTGTTTGTTTGTTTTGGTTTGGTTTTTTGGTTTGTTTTTGTTTTTGTTTTTTGTTTTTTGAGACAGGGTTTCTCTGTGTAGCTTTGCGCCTTTCCTGGAACTCACTTGGTAGCCCAGGCTGGCCTCGAACTCACAGAAATCCACCTGGCTCTGCCTCCCGAGTGCTGGGATTAAAGGCGCCACCACCGCCCGGCCGAGAAGCACTCTTGTATGAGGAAATTCAACCTGTATTAGATTTTCTGGATAGGTGCTCACTTTCTTTACCTCCTCCACAAAACCATCATATTGGTCACTAGAATATGAAAGTGTGGAGAGAGGGTAATTGTATGTATACATTGATGTCTCATTATCATCACTCCCTACAAGCCCACTCTTCTGTCTGTAGTAGAATTTTAACATAGTTACTTCACTGGTGACTTAGGAATTAGCCTAAGTGCACCATATTAACTAATGACTCTTTTTTCCAAAACACTTTAAGCCCCTCTACCATGCTAAAATTGAATTTTGTATTCACCAATAATAAAGCAAAAAGGTAAGCTAAATTGTTTGCCCAAAACATGCAATGATTAGTTAGTGGAAATTTCTTTCCTTGAAGGTACAAACTATGAGAGTTCTTTAATCATGTCTTCCTCAGAGGTATTAACAGTGTTCTGCATGGTGCAGAATACTTCTAACAGTCCTGGGAGACACATCTGAATGGAAAGGTCAGTGCATTTTGAACCCTCATTGTTGGCTTCTTCACAATTACCCAATTAACCTTAGAAGAGACTTTTTAGAGGACACCCAGGATTCAAAGCCTATTGGGACTCCGTGTCCTGGCTCTTTCCTGCAGACACTGTGTCTGCTGCTGTGGATATTGCTCTATATAAATAAAACACTGATTGGTGAGTGGCCAGGCAGGAAGTATAGGCGGGACAAGGAGAGAGGAGAATGTTGGGAAGTGGAAGTCTGGGTCAGAGAGACCTGCCAGCCACCGCCATGACAAGGAAGATGTAAGGTACCAGTAAGCCACGAGCCATGTGGCAACTTATAGATTAATAGAAATGGGTTAATTTAAGACAAAAGAAGTAGATAACAAGAAGCCTGCCACGGCCATACAGTTTATAGTAATATAAGCGTCTGAGTGATTATTTTATACGTGGGTTGTGGGACTGCGGGGCTTGGTGGGACCTGGAGAGAAGCCCTCCAGCAACAGTCTGGTAGTGTGGACTCATGGCCATTCCATGCAGGAAAGTCGGAGCTGCAGCCTGATTTCAAAGAAGACAAATTTCATGGCCAATTGTGATTTGTTGCTCAAAATTTACACATCAATTAAAAGAAAATCCATTTCTAAGGATACAATACACCAGTTTTTTTTCCCTCCAAATTTAACTTGGATGGACTCACAATCCACAAAGACAATGATGTTTCAACTGAGAAGTTGCACTTCACTTCACTTTGTTTTGTTTTTTTTTTGTTGAGCCAGGGGCTGAACTATGTAGTATGGGCTGGCCTCTTTAGCCTCCCAAGAGCCAGGACTACAGGCAGGCACTGCCACACTTGTCTGGGGTTATTCATCTGAATACCCTAAGAACATTATTTTCTAAAAAAAAAAAAAAAAATTAATGAATTATTATTAGGTGTCTGATTGTGGGTGCACATGTGAGTGGCAGTCAGAGGTAACTTTGTAGAATCACTTCTCTCCTTTAGTCTTTATGTGGATTCCAGGGGTAGAACTTAAGCTATCAGGACTTACATAGTAAGTGCCTTTACCTTCTGAGCCATCTCACTGACCCTCCCTGAGGACAGTTGTATATCAGGATAATTTAAAGTTAGTTATTTACACAAACAAAAGTTAGTAATGGTGATCTTAATGAAGACAATAAATGATAACATCTTTTAAGTGTTTACTATGTGTCAATCCTGTGCTAAGAGTTTTCTTTAATTTAATTTTGCTTAATCCAGTGTGATGGTAGAAGAACTAAAGAATTCTATGCTGAGTTAACATTAAGATTTAAAAAAATCTTTTGATGCACAAATCAAGGATTCAAGAGATTAGAATATTCTGGAATTGTTGTTCTCAATTAAACCATTTTACTGCAGGAATTATTTGTGGGGTTTTTTTTTTCCAGGAGAAAAGATCTATGACCAGGATCTTTTGCTCATCATTTTATATCAGCACATAGGAAAGTCTGTAACATATAGTACATGTCCAGTATTGGATGGATGGATAAATGAAATTCATTCATGAGTCACAGCTTCAAAGGAACATGGGAAAGAGAATATTCTTACCAGATGACATGAATGAACTGTTCCATGTCTGTTAGCTAAACTTGAGTACCCAGAAAAATAAAAATAGAGTGAAAAACAGAGAACCAACAGTTTTATTTCTAGAGTAGAGACTGGGAGAAAGATCCAAACTATTTGACCAAAAGACCTGTACCAAAGCAAGCTGCATGTGTCTGCAGCTTATAATCAACATTCAGTCCACTGGGCCCTAGGCTATGAGAATCTAACTAGAATGGATTCAAACAGTGTCAGTCAGGAAAAACTTTCAGTAAAGAAATGGAACTTTTATTTGCAACTAGGCTCTCATCCTTTTATGGATTCATCCTCATGGCCTGTGTTGGTGTTACCCCTGGTTCCAAAATTACACAGGCAATTTTTACTGTATCTGGTCCATAATAGTTTCCCTGTGTCCTCTTCTGAGGGGAGATTGCTTTGTTTATCACTTAGAACTGTTATATGTCACCTCACCCTTAGTAGAAGGGAAAGGACAGTCATCTAAAAGGTGCTGCTTATTTGGTGCTTGTATATTAATCAATCACTGTGATAAGCACTTGGCACATGTTATTGTCTATTCTCACAGCATGGCCAAGTAGGAATTAGTATTCCCACTTCAAAGTTCAAGGAACCAAAGCCCAGTATAATCAAATAATTTCTCTGCAGTTGTAGCTAGGAAGCTGGGAAGACAGGATCAAAGCACACTCTTTGTCAGACTTTAACCTCTGAATTGTCCCACTATTTACAATCAGCTGTGTCCTCAAAAACAAATCATGCAACTGCCAGAGCAATAACCATATCCTGCCACCATGGGCCAGAGAAGAATCTGTCACCTGTGCCTCCTCGCCTGCCTCTGCCTTTCTGAGGCCTACAGAAGCCTACAGGAGAATCATCTTTTCTCCTCCTTGAGGATTTTGTCCTCTTAGATGCTTTCTTAAGAAGCCTACATGTCACCTTCTTCAGTGGCTTTTATTTTCTTTGTAATTCACTGCAGAGAAGCTACTGGCTTGGGTAGGAAATGCCATTTTGAGACTATCCGTCAATATTGTGGATCACCTTTAAGTGAGGCAAGAGAACGCATTAAGGAGGTTCTTGAGGTTTCTCTTCAAGGTCAAAGTTAAGGGTGAACAGATGTAAATTCTCTTCAAATGTGCCTTAAAAATCTAGGCTACCATATAGGAAGGTGGGAGTCAAAGGGGTATGCACGGGATGAGAAAACTGACTGGGAATTGAGGCATTACGCCACATAAAATACACTTTATTTGGAAGCACATTACATCAATTGTTTTTGTCTCCAGATTTGGAAGGATTACTGCTCTCTGTGACCTGAGAATGCTCAAGTATCCAGAGCCAACCTGCATCCTGCATTCAGAAGTTGCTTCTAGCCAGGCGGGGGTGGCACACGCCTTTAATCCTAGCACTAGGGAGGCAGAGGAAGGCAGATCTCTGAGTTTCTGAGTTCAAGGCCAGCCTCATCTACAAAGTAAGTTCCAAGACAGCAAGTACTAAACAGAGAAACCCTGTCATCTTAAAAAACAAGAAAGAGGAAAAAAAAAGATATTGCTTCTTTGCCATGCATTCTCATTATTCAGATGGTGGATATAAATGATAATGGTATGAAGTGCTGAAGAGAAACAAAAGAGCAGCTTGTCAATAAAGATCTTGGCACCAGACATGTCTCTGTCCATGTAGAATTCTTCACAAACTGATAACCATAAATACAGAAAAGAAAGTTCTGGAAAACAGTTCACTTGTAATTGATTCATGATCTTATAAATTAATATCCCACTACATGTGTCTTTTGAAAGACATTCAAGGAAATAGTCTCTTATAAAAACACAAGTCCAACAATGATTTGGGTAGGTAAGGAGGATTTTGAGAAGCCCTGAAAATTTTTTGTGAAAAACTGTTTAAAGACTACAAAGGAGACATGACTACAGCCTCCAAATAGAAGTTTATTTTAAACCCAGTTTTATATATCCATACACAATTTTCTCCTTTGTAGCACATAATTATTTTTCTAATTAACTAATTAGACATTTTAGCAGGCTCTAAGACTACAAAGGTTAAATACATAACTGTTTAATGGTTACTGTAACTAAAAGAAATGGTGTTAATAGGGTTGGTTTTACAAACATTTTTTTCCCTAAGAATATAATTTTGCATTAAACAGTACTTTATTATAAATGTTCTGGTGGGTGAAGTGGGAACAGATCCCAAGTCTCTACTTCAAATCCTCTACATGTACAGATGGCAATCTAGTATTTCCACCCAATTTTACCTTTGTAAACAGACTGATTAGGAACCACACACAGTAAGGCAAATGCCTTAGCTACTCCAGAACGCTTAAGTTGTGTTTTTCTTTAAGACTGATTTATTGTTATTTCATATATAATTTTTATTTCATGCTTGCATACATCTATGTGTCTCAGATGTGTGTCTGGTGCCCATGAATGTCAAAAAAAAAGTTGCTTTTAATGTTCAAGAATTGTAGTGAAGGCTGTGAGTCTCCATTTGGGTCCTAGAACCAAACCCAGAACCTCGAAGAGTAGGAAGTGCTCTTTATCACTGAACAGTCTCTTCTGCTCCTCAGATGGGCTCACTCTTACTGGGATACTCCTGATGTTGGGATACAGAGAAGACGGTGGGGCACGGAGAGCATGGAATTCTGCAGGAATTTTCAATTTGCTCATCTTTCATATTCACTCATTTATTCATGCATATGATCATCAAACTAATCATTTTTCACCAAATGTTAATTAAACCTATACAATGTATCAGGAAAATGGGTACATCATATGTGTTTGTGTTTGTACACACATGCACACACATTTATTTATATAATGTGTGTATATACATATATATATATATATATATACATACATATGTAAAACATATGTAAGTATTTTTTGGTACATTTGTTAACTTCCAATACATTCTCTTGAGCTCTTATTCTACACTAGTATTATTTGTTGTACTCCTACTCTGTGCCAGTACAATTTTAAGAGTTGGTAAACAGGACACTCAAACATTTTGGCCTCATTCAACTTTTCTATATATTTTCAATGGGTGGAGGAACTTCTACGGTCTAAGTACCTGTGTTCCCCCAAATCCACAGGCTGAAGCTAATAGCTAAATTAAGTGACTTGAATGACATCAGGAAGTGGTCATCCTCAGGAAGGTAGAGCCCTCGTAGTGCCCTTCTAGGGGGCCTCCAAGTGGCTCCTTTACTTCTTGTACCGTGTGATGATATGGAAACAAGACACCTTCATTGAACCAGAAAGTGGACCCTGACTGAAAGTCAAGCCTGCTAGTGCCTTGCTCTTGGACTTCTGGCCTCTAAAGTTGCAAGAAATAAATTTCTGCCACTTACAAATCACCCAGTTTGAGCCATTCTGCTATAACAGTCTTTGTTATAGCCAAGACAGGATTAGTCATTTGGTGCCCAAATTTTGTGGCACCTGAAGCTTATATAATTTGGAATATCCTCTTGCCAGACAGTTATGAAAACTGATGTGTGCAAGTGTGAGACCATGATGCTGAAGTTTTCTACCTCCAGGGAAATCTGCCTCTGGGGACTTCCCTGCTGCTGTATTTCGAAGCCTGTTTTAGGGTAGCCCAACTAGTAAGCTTGTAACCACTGGCAATTTACTTCTTTTGAGACTTAAAAGCATTCAGTGCCTTCAGAGTCTCTTAATAAATGCAAATTCACTTAAATGAGATCACAGCTTAAGGTGCTATTATCTCACAGGGGGCCTAACAGGTGCCAGATAAATATTGAATTAATTAATTGATTAAAAGGGGGTAAATGGGAACCTTGTTAGCACAGCAGGGAGTAGAAAGGTGCAGGGTGAGGGAGGTGCAGGGGCAGAGGCTGGGAAGCTGGGAAGCAGTGCTGAGGGAGGAGTTGGAGCTGGAGCATGAAGGCCTGCCTCCCGAAGCCCTTCGGGTGCTCCCTGCCCACGATGCCAATGTTGCATCTAGGTCCTCTGCAATTATGATCACTGCAGGTGCAGCAAATCCGAATGGAGAGGAAGGTGGCCCAGAGTATAGGAACACATTTCCACTGGGAACAATTTGTGGACGAGATAATCATCTTTCAGATTATAGCTTTCTCTCATTTAATGCCATAGCATTCAGTGGCTAAACAGTATTTATCAGTAGCTAGCCATTTTCTCTTAAAATAAATTTCAAGTTTCCGTCCTTTGATTGGAAACACTGGGTCTCAGCCATATGGCCATCCTAGGGAGAAGTAGATAGGTCAGTCAAGCCAGAGGGTGGGTGTTGGCATCTAAGTAACCAGTATAGGGGGTATATGGAAGGCCAGGAGAAAATGACAAGCTCAAATCCTGAAGGAAAACTTTGCTGAAATCTAGGAAAAAATATAGTTGGGGATGCTTTGGCATGATTGGCCCAGCCACAGACATGCCATAGCCAGAATCTGTGTAAGTATAGCTGAACAGGTAGATGAATCCCTTAAATAAATGAGAATCCCCCACCCCCAAGAATCTCTTTTTCTTTTTCTTTTTTGGTTTTTCTAGACAAGGTTTCTCTGTATAGTCCTGGCTGTCCTGGAACTCACTCTTTAGACCAGGCTGGCCTCGAACTCACAGAGATCGACTTGCCTATGCTTCTGGAGTGCTGGGATTAAAGGCATGTGCCACTAACACCTGACACCCAGAAATCTTCCACTGGGAGAAGGAAAAATTCACTAGCCAGAGGTGAAACTATCTCCTAGAAAATGTTTTCACATAGTTCTGACTTGTCAGAGCACTTTCCAGAATGAGACCGAAGCAGAGGCAAGGACAGGTCAGTGGTGGACAGGGCCACTTCTTGACTGGGACTGCTTAGATGTACAAATCTTTGGCCTTCTATTTAAACTTAAATTTTACTTTAATATATTGAAGATGGACTTGGGGGTTCACTGGGTCTCTTTGTCCCTTTCCCCAAAGTGGCCACATTGATTAAATCTCCTTTTTCTATTTTCTACATTTAATTCAGTTAATTAATTGGCTTATTAAGAATGGGTGGCCAGACATAACTTGGAACCCCCAAGTTTGATGACATAAGGAGAGTCTGGGGATAAGTCCTCTGGGAAGCTTGCAATGCTGAATATATTTTAAGTAACCAAGACTGTGTAATCCATGGAACTGTGAGAACTCCAGGTAAATCCAATACAATAATGTGTGGATCTTGAACAAGTTTCCATCTGAAACATACATTCTGTCTAGTCTACAGGACATAAAATGTATATGGAAAATGTGACCATCATTCAGAAGAGGCCAGTGGGAATCTTACAGCCCTGGATTGTTTGGGGAGCTGGCTCAGGCAGCAGTCCTCTTTGGAAGAAACAGAATACAGAATGAAAATATAGTTTTTTGGATTATGGTCTATTGCTTCCTGGTCCCAAGGCTGGTGGGCATTTTTCATTTTTTCTTGAAGAGTCCATACGTGGTGATTCCTCCTACTATCCTGGCCATGGCTCCAAAGAAAACATGGACACTTAGTCACTCATTTATCTGTAATTCCCAAGAATTCTAGTCTCTCAAACTTTTATGTTACACTCACATAAAGAAACATAGCTGAAAAGTACAGAAGAAGGAAAGGAAGGAAGGGAGGGAGGGAGAGAGACTGGAAGAGAGGGAGGAAGGAAGAAAATTGCAAATCATTTTTAAACAAAAATTAATATGCAAAAATCCTAACTTTCAGTTGATGTTTCTTAGAAATCCATATCAAGATTATAGGTCCCAAACACCATGTTGACAGTCTATTTCTTTTTTCTGCTATATTTTCTATATCTCTAACCCATTTGTCTATCATACAAGTCAAACCCAAACCCACCTAAAGCCCTTCTTGCCATCTTGTCCTTCTCTTGAAGAGAGCATATGATACTGAACTCCTTCCAAGCCCCAACTTGCCATGAGAAGTCTGTTGTTTTCTGCAGAGTCTCCAGGTCTGCAGGACAAAAGTCCAGAAACTTGTGACAGGAGGAGACTGAGAAGGATTCCAGAACAGCACTCACTCCTTGAGAGTTGAGTCAGAAGGTAAGACAAGCACAAATGCATGTCTGTGGCCATTCCCTGGCTGCTTCATATACTGTATAGAAATGTTCTTTGAGTTCCAGTTTGTCCCAAGCACCATGTGAGGCTGAGGCCATAACAATGACAGAGACCATGACCCTGTCCTCTGTAAACTAAATAATCTTATCAGAGGACAGAGAAGCAAACATCAGAGCCTGTTGCCACTCTAGACTTGAGTAGACTTCTAGGGAATCTAGGTATGCATGTGACTGGGCCAGGGAATAGCCAGGAAAGCTTCTGCATGCCATGCATAATGAAAAGAGATGGACTGACAGTTCTTTAAGGCAGACATGTAAGGAAAGTTGAAGGATGCAGAAATTTCACACCTAGTCCAGGCAGGCCTTCATCCCTATAACTATGACTTCTTTCCCGTGGCTTCTGGCACACAGTTTAACTCCCAGCTGTTTCTCTACTTCCTGATCAAATCTAAATTGTTCACAAAATATCTGTGGACCTACAAAAGCAATATTTTCTCTTCCTACTAAAGCCGGCATTTCCCTCTTCCCCAGTTTGAATGCAAAGCCTTCTCATACATATCCAGCCCATTATCACAGAGGCCCCTGCTGTTGAGAACATATGGAGACAGGGGTATGGAAGATAAGAACACGGGGGCAACGGCACCTACAGAAGAATCTGAAGCAACAACATGGCAGACATTGAGATGCGCAGGATTTCAGTTCTATATAGGACAGGGAGAACGAGAGAAACAGAGACAAGAGCTGGGGTCTAACTGCAGATCCAGGTAAGAAAACAAAACAAAACAAAAAACCCATGGGTGGGCATGGTTCTGGGTGGGCTCTGATTACACCTCTAATATCTACTCAGCAAGAATCCCAGCCCTCCTCTCTAACTAGGAGGTTACTCATTTGAGTAGCTATGAGGCTGTGACACTTTGAATCATTAGCTCAGGGTTGATATTCAGAAATGGTTCATTGCCGTTCAAAGAAACCTTTAAGAAGCAACTCCAGCCCAGGCTTAGCCTGGAGAGGCACAATATAAGAATGGATTATCCTCAAGGCCTGGGGGCAAAAAAAGAAGTTTACTTTTCCAACTCCTGTGTGGATATTTAAAAAACATTAGAGCATTAAAACTTTTCAAATGACCACTTGAATGTGTGTTTGTCATAGTTTGCAATTCTGGCTTATGGGGTTTTCTTTTAAGTCTATTAAGAATCATTTTGGAAAAAAATTACCCACATTTCCCCCCAATTCTGCTACATCTAGACCATCAATTTAAATATTTACAAGAAAATCTTAATGTGAAGACTGAACTACAGTATTTTAAAACCTGATAGTATTACTCCATTATTTTCTTCATTGTGCTCCCTAGCAAAGTCATTGGGCATGTCTGCAACACACTCAGAGAATGTTAACAGATGCTAAAACATTTTTATTAGCTGATTTATTAGGCTACCAAGGGTCATTTTTTTGAAAAACGAGGAGTGAAATCCAGACACAACAGAAGTTAGAGAAATCAGAAATCAACCTTTGGAGAAATGGTGGCCAATAACTTTTTTATTTCTTTTGTTAACATACCAAGCTAATGTAAAACAGATCAATGCAGGCACCAATGGCCTTAGTGGTTTATTTTCTTTCAAGAGAAAAGGTTCAGGAAAAGTGTGAATGTAAAAGAAAAAAAAAACAATGTAAAGAAAAAACACAGAAAGTAATGTGAGTGTGGTCTGTATATTTATAGAAAATATAAATTTAACTGGAATATTCTTATGAGTGGTCCCTCTTTGGATGTGTGATTAAAATGCAACTCTATTTTTGCATGCAGCTAAAGATATATGGGAAATAAATGAGTAACATGGTAACTTCCTCCTCTGTCTGAGTAAATATATGGCTAAATTTGAGGAAATTTGGAATGTAGCATTGGTGCCTTTAGGTAATGCATTTGTTTTTCTGGGTCTCATTTGAGGGAGGAAGAGCACTGGGAAAGTATATGGAGTAAGTCATTGGTGATTTAGTATTGTCAAGGAGGAACATCATATTGGAGTAGGATTTCTCCAAGCCCTCGAGACAAACTGATTTAGGGAAACATTGTTTACTGCTATGGACTTCAAACGCTGCAGTCTTTCTGTGGCATCTTAGAAACAAACAAACAGACAGACAGCACTGTCATTAATGCCTATGTCTTAGTTAGGGTTTTATTGCTGTGAAGAGACACCATAATCATGACAACTCTTATAAAGGAAAACGTTTAATTGAGGCTAGTTTACAGTTTCAGAGGTTTAGTCCATTATCATCATAGCAGGACATGGCAGCATGCAGGCAGACATGGTACTGGAGAAGGAGCTGAGAGTTCTACATCTTGCAGGCAACAGGAAGTGAACTGAGACACTGGATATGACTTGAGCATATATGAGACATCAAAGCCTGCCTCCACAGTGACATACTTCCTCCAACAAAGCCACACCTGCTATTAGTGCCACTCCCTACAAGCTTATGAGGGCAAAAACAATAGAGGCAGTCCTGCTCACCATGCTAACATCAGAAGGCACAGACAACAGAACCAGCACCTGGGTATATGAACAATGAATGCCCTGGAAGCAAGAACCCTGCACCAATTAGAAACAAGAGCCAAAATGTCTTCAAGGACAGGATAAACTTCAGAAGTGCCATAAAATCTCAGAATCCAAGCAGCTTAGCCAGTTTTGGCCTCCAACATATCTTATCAACAAAGGACAGTTCATGATCATAACCCCCCTTAGGATCTCCTGCCTCTGGCTTGGCTCAGTCCTTGGTAACCATTGAGTGGCATACTGGTTGATCTGCCTAAGCATAACTGAGGCTGTGACCACCTGTCCTCCATCACTCACCAAGTGTGTCAGCTGCAGAGTCAGTACCTACTCACTGTCTTCCCTCACCAGTGGATACGGTAGACATTGCGACTTCCTGTACACTGGGCTATCAAACTGGCCAGGCACTTTGTGTTACCTCTACTCACAGTCTGTGAGTGGATCCCACCTCTGGATATTGGTGTTATCACTTAGAGCTAGATTGTTGTATTACTAGAATCACTTACTGAGACTACTACTCTGTGTCACTGGCCTGTCAGCATCCATTAATAAAGTGCTTATCTGAAGGAGTTGGAATCAACTCCTTCCTTTCAGAACGCACCCCACTTTTCCTCTCCCTCCCTGGTAACCTTACATTTACCTCTGCTGCTGATCTTCTTGCAGTAATCTCCTTTGAGCTATGCAGAGGCTCAGGTTGAACCCCAGTTTCATAAAAGAACTTCCTATTTTCAAGCTCACAGCTAATTCTTGGTTAAAAAATGATGTAATCACCAGTGCACTTTGCAGTTTAAAGCAATAAGCACAACCACAGTTTTTTGTAACACATCTGCACATTTTCAATCCTGCCTGAAACTGTTTTCCTGGATGATAATTAACCTCAAATAAACGTTATTTTCTTTGTCCTGATTAGATTAATTTTATTCTTAGTAGATGGTGTTAATGTGTTTTAGGGACAGGCTGACTAAGTCAGGATGAGAATACAGCATCAGGGACATAATGACAGGTAAGCTTGCAGGTAACCAAGAAGCCATGGCTTGTCCCCTCCTTATAATTTTGTAGCCTTGGAAGACTCAATTAATTCTTTATCATTCTCTCTCATGCCATCAGGTTATTAAAAGAACATCACAGTGCGATTGTTAAGTGTAATGATGTTCATTTTAATACACACAATATAACATGCTTTAATAACTGAGAGGAATCCAACCTACTGACCCTTCATAATCTATCACAAACCATCAAATATGGGAGTGAAAACCATCTACATTATTAATCTTCTCAAAACATTACATTTTATTTTTAAAATACTAAATTTGATTTTGAACTTCTTTGTTATTTCTTTAAGGTAACTTTCTACAAATTTTATAAGGCAAAATGATATAAAAGGCAAAACAGACCAAAAAAATGTAGAAACTTTGTCAGCCAGATTGGTCTGGACTTGACTTTATTGTCCAAAAAATTGGATGTCACATGAGCTGCTTATAAGTCTCTGTCATTTAAAAAGTCATGATTGGCAGTTCACTCTGCTCATTAATACTAAAGCAATTGTTGATAATTGTTCTGGGTTTCAATGTCTAATTAAAGCTAAGTGGCTAGATTTGCATACAATAAACAATAGAAGTGACTTGAATTTCCAATCTCCTAGGCTTAATCAGCTTTGCAATACAATATCATTAAAACGTGCATGCTAATTATAGCTAATTGTTTTATGCAAATTGAAGCCATTGCAGTTAGAATACATTTTTTCCCTGAAAGTTTAAGTCTTGTTCTTTATCTAAAAAGATCCAAGATGCTTAAGTCACCTAAAAAGAAAAATAGGAAAATCCAGCAAAACCATTTTAAGGAAAGTTACTTTTTTGTTCTTTTAAGTTATACAAGTTCAGGCTTCCTTATTTAAAAGCTTTGACCCTTCAGTCAAAACAAGCCAATTAGACTCAACCTGCTTATTAATTCTCTTGGCAAAATGTGAAACTGCCCAATTAGAGAGAAATAAAGAAGAGTTCATATTTTGAGTTAAACAAACATTATTGATAGCATTAAATTCTAGAGTGGTCCTTTCGAATCATTCCCTAATTAATCCTAGAAGACCACATGAAATGTTAGACATATTTTATGTGAACTCCAAACTGGCCCTTTTCAGAATCAATGTGAAATACTATAAATCCAATGACTGACTACCAATCGTCAAATGAAGAATAAAAAAGAAAATGGCTGAAATAAAAGCCATGTAAATGGGTTACAAGAGCAATGTCTCATTTACTTTGTATTCAGAAGTCCCTTGGCTGGACACTGGAGGTTTCTAATCACAGCAACCCATACAGCAAAGCCAATGGCTTCTGTATGGTTCTGCCTTCTCCCTTCTTGGAAAACACTGAAAAGCTAAAGCAGTTTGATGGTCACAGTTTACTCCCTACTGAGAAAGCTATGCTAATTTGAGATGGAAAATTAATAATTTCTCATTGGGATTTGTCTTATAAAATCCTATTTGATCCCATCTCATCCCATTCCAACCCATGTACCTTGCCTAAAACCTGAAAAGACAAGCTGTCCACTGATGTTGCTCTATGTACTAAGGTATACATGCTGTTTCTTGTAGATGGCCCCTCAATGCCTAGCCAGGGGCTGCTCCCAGATTACATTACACATGGGGAATGAGAGATGAAAGGAGCTGGGTAGAGAGAGAGAGGTGTTTCAGAGCCACAGTTAGTAACAGGGTATTGCTCCGCTGAGATTCTGTGTGACTCTAAATCATCTGTCTCTGCTAGTCACTGCCTTTATCCTCACTGCTATTGTATTTCTTCTGATAGAGTTTAGATTCCCTGGTAAATACGCTTAGAGTTTTAAAGCAACTGATTCATAGCTCCTTGAAGGCACACAGAGAGTTAGCTTGTCTGACTCCTGAAAATTTAAATTATTATTTGAGAATTTCATATACATGTGCTGTATTTAAATCATTCCCACCCCCTCCTCTCCCCATTTCTAATCCCTCCTTTGTTCACTCCACTCGCTCTTGAATCAATTGAATTAATATATATTATTGTTGCACATACACACACAAACCTACTGAGCCCATTTAGTGTTGCTTTTATGTACAAGTGTTTAAGGCTGAACAATTAAGATTAGATGGCCTATCAGTGGGCTTCTCCCTGGAGAAAACTGCTCCCCTCTCTCTCTGCAGCCAATGATTGCCTATGACTTTTTAACTAGGGCTAGGACCTTGTAAATTTCCACTATCCACAATGACATGTCAACCTATGTTGTCATTGTGCAAGTCTTGTTTAGGTGACCATATTTTGAGATTTCATAGGTGCAAATTCAGTGTCGTGTCTAGAAGATACTATCTCACAGCAGGTGTCCTGGTCCTGGGGCTCCTATAATCTTGCCCATGATGTTCTCTGAGCCTTAGGTCAGATGGGACAAAATGTCAATAAATCTCTTTTAAACCAGCATAATCATAGTGATTAATCTATCATAAAACATAAGATTACTCATAAAATGATTTGGGCAGGTACCTAGTATTCTCTTTCTTTTACCAACTCCCTATTCCATAAATCCTCCCTACCTGTCTTGCTTTTTTACTACTGTGATAAGACACCATGGCCAAGGCAATTTATAAAAGAAAGCATTTAATTTGGAGCTCATATTCCAGAGGGTAGTAGAGTAAGAGCATTCATGACTATTGTGGCAGGCAACATGGTAGCAGGCAGGCTGGCATGGTGCTGGAGCAGTAGCAGAGAGATTAAATTTTGAGAAAATAACCAGGAGGGAGGGAGGGAGAGAGAGAGAGAGAGAGAGAGAGAGAGAGAGAGAGAGAGAGAGAGAGAGAGAGGGAGGGAGAGAGAACGAACTGGAAATGCTCTGAGTTTATGAAATCCCAAAGCCACACCTCTTACCCTTCCCAAGAACTAATTATTCAAACAAATGAGCCTATGGGGACCATTCTCATTCAAACCTCCAGCCAACCCCAAACACTTCACCCTACTGGATGCTCCTTCCCCATCATTTATAGAAAGTCTGTCTGAGACGTTTCTCTCCCAACTTTCACTGATTTGAAATCTCACCATTCTACTCTCTCTCATGTTCTGTGTTGAGATCAGGCTGTGCTCTGCCTGGCCTGAGTTACAATGTATTATCTAAAATAGTCAGATTGGGCCTTATAGGGAAAGACTCCATTTTATAGGCAGATTTTGACTTCATTTTGAGGATGGCCAATGACTGCACCTGGGTGAACCAGCACAATTTGTCCTCCAGGTCTCATGTGGCACAAAGTTATAAATGAGTTGTTCCTGAAGATAGAAAGAGTACTTGCCTGTACACTGACGGGGTAAATTAGGACAGTAGGAACACAGGTATATTAAAATCTCATCATGAAAACCAGACCTCAGAACTTATCACACACCTGACGAAAGGAAGGTTGCAACTACCTCACCTGATACAAAAAGAGGTGGCAACCTAACAATGCAATTGGTGACAGCTCCACTGGCCTTAATATGAACGTGTGTATCAAGGAACAATAGGCAGAGTATGTGTCTGACTACCCTAGGGTTTCAGCTCAGTCAGTGTTTGTTGTTGACATGGGCTACTAAATTCCCATTTGTCTTGTGTCTTGTTTGCCTATCTAGATCTCCTACACACTCATCTCCCTAGACTGCTCCAGCCCTATACCTCCCTACTACTGCTCAACTCTGTCTGACCTTGCAGCCACTCTACAACAGGAAAGCCACTCCTGAAGACCCCCAGGCAGTTCATTATCTTAGTCACCCCTTCTTCTCCCAAACCCTTCATTTGCACCTCTATCAACTTCAGTGCCTCTCAAGCCTCTGAAACCTTTTGAACTGGGCTGTGGCCTCTTAGCCCTTTATAATCAATCTGTAACATAGACAGATCACTAGATAGACTGATGGCTAGACAGACAGAATGGTTTGAGATAAAAGAACTGGCGTTTGCCTCCACAGAGCTATCAAGGAAAGCAGGGCCATCAGACAAATGTCTGTCGATAAAGGCTTTTTTTTTAAAGTGACGTAAAGCATTCTGATAATTTGGAACGATGTAAATGTGTTTGTCTGTGTTTCTGACGTGGCATACTCACAACACTATGCCTGCTAGTTCCCTTCACTATAACAGAATCTCCGGGAGAAACAGCTTTAAGAAAAACGAAAAGGGGGGCGGGCAGTGTCCTAGTTTCAGAAGTTTTAGTCCATGGCCAGATGGTTCTGTAGCTGTGGGTCTGTGGCAATATTCGTACAATTGTACATCATGGAAGGGAATACATGACAGAGGGAGTTATAACCTCAACAGGCACCTGTTATTGACTCAGTTTCCTCCCACTTGGTACTACCTCTCAGCCTTCCTGCCAACTCCAAACAGTGTCACACACTACAGATCAAGTCTTTAACAAGGAGACAAGGTGGGCTTTGGGGATGATATTTAATAACACTAATGTTCCTTTTTTTTTTTCTTCTTATTTTTCTAGACAGGGTTTCTCTGTGTAGCTTTGTGCCTTTCCTGGATCTCGCTCTGTAGACCAGGCTGGCCTCGAACTCACGGAGATCCACCTGCCTCTGCTTCCCAAATGCTAGGATTAAAGGCATGCACCACCACCGCCCGGCCTAATGTTCCTTTTTTTAATGAAAACATTTATCCCATGAAACTGAAAATAAAACAAATAAGTAAATAAACAAGTGGCCCAATGCCACATGTAGGTAACCAATCTTCCACAAATTGGAAGAGAGTTTCATTCAATTCACTGGTTACTACTGACAAAACACACCAGAGTCAGTGAGGATATATGCCAACTCTTAGAATTTTTACTCAAGAGAAAGAAAAATAACTTACACCCTGAAAAACTGGTAAGTTTGAAAGGTGAGATTCATTGTCTTGTAGGAAATTAGTTAGTTTCATATTTAAGCTAGAAATTCTGTCCTAATTCCTCTAATAAGCTACCTGTAAAAAAATATAGCTTCTCCAGAACCTTTGAAATGGTCTTGTTCCCTGACTGTTCTTGTTCTCCCATCTGTCAATGAATTGAACACACTTACTCATATGTTTATTTTGTGTTTAAGTGAGAATGGTAATTTTAGCTTTTTTTGTAATCTATACTTTATTAATAATCAATTCTGCATATGGTTATTACTCAACAAATTATTAGTGTCTAGGCTTTCCTTTTCAAATATATTATGAAATGTTCAGAATCAGTCTTCTATTTCTGTATCCAAAGTGCTCAGTAAGGCATGTGACACTTAGGTGCTCTGTAAGTATTGTTTGTGTGTTGCTGAACTCAATTCCATGACCCTGCACTCATTAATCAACAGAACAAGTCACCTCCATTTGCCCCAGAGGCTTCCATTCATCTCTTTGTTTGGTATCTGTGTGACTAAATAGGCTGAAGGGAGCTTCATTCATATGTATTTTGTGCATACATACATCCTAAGAAGGAATAAACTATGCAGGAATCTTCTCTTTTTGTTCACTGTCAAGAGTAGAAAAACTAGCTATGAGAAAAAAAAAAAAGCTTCAACTCCTTTATCCCCACTACAGTTTCCATTGATTCTACCTGAATAAATGTGTTAATTAAACAATAAAATTTGCCGGGTGGTGGAGGCACACGCCTTTAATCCCAGCACTCTGGAGGCAGACCCAGGGGGGATCTCTGTGAGTTCGAGGCCAGCGTGGTCTACAAAGTGAGATCCAGGACAGGCACCAAAAGAAAGCTACACAGAGAAACCCTGTCTCGAAAAACCAAAAAAAAAAAAAAAACCAGTAAAATGTTAACTGCCTTTTTGGTGTATAAATCTGAGGTAACTTCTTTTTTTTCTGAAATTCAGTTCTTTTTCTGAGCCAGATGTCAATAATTTACAGTATTCAATATGCAAGTAGATAACAAAAGAAAGAAAAGGAAAAAAAAAGAAAAAAGAAAAAGCCTTGGTAGCAATAAGGAAGCAGACCTTCAAGTACTGTTAGGGAATTTCTGTCATTTCAAAATAAACCCATGTCTGCAATATCACTGCTGTCTCTCTTGAAATTCCATGGCTAATGAGACCTCAGCAGCTTTGATACATTTTGCATATCCCTTAATCATGCATAATTTTTACAATTTTTTTTTTGGCTGGAAAAAAACATATGTTATTTTTCCACTGTCTGAAATTATTGTAAACAGTAGAAAGCTTTAAGTAATGAGAATCAAGTTCAGTTTTGTCTTTTAAATCTCTTCTCGATTTTACAACTAGTATTTTTGACCTCTTAAAGACTCTTCCCTTACTGATAGATGGCAGACAGAAAACAATGAACACTCTATTATGGGCTGGTATTTCATAGTCTAAGCTTATTCAATGGCATTTCCTTCCTTGTAGTCCAGACTAAATTTCTATGGTCTTGGGCTGTTTGCATCAATTTAAAAAAAGAAAAATGTTTGAATACTCTAAACATAGGTAGTATCCCTCCCCAAATTATAACAGAATCTTTAAACATTCTCAAATTCATAGTTTAAAAAATTGTATATCTGAACAGCATCACTGTTTAAATGATCAGTCATAAAGGAAGAAGACTCTAAGAGCTGAGAACTAAGTATAAATTAAATAAAATGTTGTTTGTTTGTTTGTTTTTTTTGAGACAGGGTTTCTCTAAGATATTATTTCTAAAAAATGACCACAAAGCTATTCTATACTACCATTTAAAAGTCCCCTTAATTTAGCTTTATCAAAGCTTAGTAATGGCATCATTCTGAAGGTTATTATAGAGACTCCCTGGAGGCTCAACTTGCTGGCACAGTTGCATACAGGACATTGAGAAGCTGTTTGTGAATTAAGGAGAAATATAAATAAAAAAAAAAAAAAACAGAAGTATTTGGATTTTGAAAACAGATGTTACAAGCCCAAGGGAAACCTCCTATATTTGTATTTGAGACTCCAAGTTAGGGTCAGGTGCTTCTGTTCACAAATAGTTCCACTAATCGAGTTTCCTACCCATAATACACAGAAGTAACCATGTTGTAGAAGCCAGCAAGAAATCAAGCCAATACTTCTTCCTGTTCAGCATACTCACCTAAATTCTACATTAGAAACGAGAAAAATAATTTCACTCCTTACTTCAAAAGTTCTTCTAAACTGCAGCTCAGCACACTTGAAAAGCTTGCTTGGTAATAACAAGAGCTTTGTGTTTTGCTGTACCATAGAGAGGTAGAGAACTGGCATGGGTATGGCCCTGGGTTCCATCCTAGGTACTGCAAACCGAATAAAATCAGGTATGATAGCTTAAATACAAAGGTTCACTGGAAATCTCTCACTCACGGGGCCCACCTCTCCAGGGCTCCTTAGGCATAAAATGTACCCAGTCCCAGCCAAGTTTTGGCTTTGTAAGATCTACCTCAAAGTTAGCCAGTTATATCCTTCCCTACAACTGTCAACCTCATTTCCAGTTCTGTCGGGCTCCTCATTCGGACAAGATGATGGTCTCCCATTCTAAAATGCTTTGGATCATAGCAGTTTTGCCTGATTAGCATATTTTTCTGGTGGCCTTTGGAGACATTGACATTTGCAACAGACACATGGATAGGAACATGGAGACAACAGGAACTACTGGATAGGATAGTCATGTACCTCAAGCACTTAAAGTCAAGGGACCTTACATTTCCTATAATCCAAGTGAGTACATCCCTCTTTGTCATGATAATTCTTCTAAGTGTCCTTATAGTAGAATATAGTATGAAAACAAAGTTCATATGAGAGATGACCATGTTTCAACATATTCTTAATCCATATTCAACACTGTCTTTTAATGAGACAGAAAGTGAAAAATGCAAATAGTCTTATTCAAATCAAACAATATTTGTAAAGTTTTGGCAAATACCCAAAGCTCTCTGTAAAATGACTATCTAGAATCAAGTATTCTCATGAGCCTAGTTGAATGAGACACCACCATAATGAGGTCATTCAGCTGTGAAATTGATAAGGAACCTTGCACAAACTAGCTTCTAATTCAACACTTGTGTTTGAAAGATGCCGTGTGAGTGCACAGGCTGGTGTGTGGTCAGAAAGGCCATGGCTTCTCTTGTTTTCTAGGATTTTCACCTAGTTATAAGTTATTTAATTCTATTTACCCTCAGTTTTGTTACTTGTTAAAAGGAATAAAATATAATTTTATCAACCTCCCAGAACATCTCTGATGATTAATAATACTTTGTTCTTAAGATGCAATGAAGGAGCTAATTGATGCACATAATCTAAAGTACTATTTTAAGTATTTGAAATGCATTAATTAATTTAACTCTTAAAGCTACACTTGAAGTAGGAGGTATTAATCCCCCTAATCTCAAGATGAGAAAACTGCTGCTAAGAATATTAAATAATTAAGAGAGGAGCTACAGCTAGCCTATGGATATCTGAAATAAGGACTGTAGTCTGTTTTTTCCCATGCTTGCACTAGGATAAACCTGAAAGTGGTGGCATTAAGTGACCCAAGGAAAAAAATCCTGCATTTGCACAACCACTAGAAATTAGTAAAGGAACTAGATGACCTTGACTATCCTCATGGTAAAACTCCTGATGGTGTGTAACAGGATCTGAAATATTTGTAAACTTTTTGATCTGAAGGAAAAACTTAATCTTGACCAATTACTTCTTAACTTGAAAAAAATCCCACTGTGCTGAAAGTTTCATTAAATGAAGGATTTCCTGGAGATATTTTTAAATAAGTGCTCTCACCCAAGTTGGAATAAACCAAATGGTGGTACAGTTAATTTCCTATGAGCAAAATACAGGAAAAATTCATCTCTAGGTGATGTGTGGTGGGAGAAAGTGAAATCTACAACATTTGAAGATAAGGTTATTTCTGAGAATATGATTTATATAAATAAATCTATAATAAATTAGATAAGCCATTGATCATTTTCCTGTTAAATTTAGGCTAGTCTTCACCTGGGTAGCTAAAGAATAGCTAGGATAATAATCAAGTCTTAATTATAGTGAATATAGTGACTAATGGATATATGGCCTAATCAACTGTTCGTGCTGGTGAGAACAAAGATTGCAGCCTTAAACATTCAAACAGGAGTCTACACAGTGAAGGAGCACATCAATTTCCTGCAACTACATGCAGATCTGTCCCAGCTCTGGTAGCAAATCCACCACTAAAGTGCAGATAGGAGACTCCATGATGCTATTCTTTTGTGAATGTTTACTTATTTACAGATGTTATGAAATGGCTCTTTACACTCCCATTAACTATATTTTAATCAGAACCTAACTCTGTATTTATAGTCAATAATGGGAAACTATTACCTCAGAGATATGGATACCTCACTGTGTCTGCTGCATGGAAAAGCTTCTTACCACAGAATAACAAAGCCAGTCTTCTGAATTGCAGACTAGTACTCAGGACACATTTTCTACAAAAAGGTGCAAAGAGGTACCACAGGGTTATGAGTCACTGGCCATTTGGTCTTAGTCACAACTATCCAATTTTGCTATCACAGCGCAAAAGCATCCACAGACAGTGCAAGTCATGGGCCCTAGCCCAAGGCTATTATGTGGACAATGCCCGATTCCGACCCTCAAACTCTGCGATTTAACATGATGAGACAACCAACAGCCCCCTAAAGATGTCTGTAAGCAAATCTGTGTGAATATGTCGTTTTGCATGGCAGGAAGGGGTTTCCGAACATGATCCACTTAATGATCTTGAGAGTGGAAGATTATTATAGATTACCCATGGGAAACACGTTCCTAAATCCTGTGGGAAAAACAGAAAGTGGAGAGTCAGACTGAGGAAAGGAGGTATAATGATAGAAGTGGAACCTGGAGTGACATGGTCCAAGCCTAGGCACAGGCTGCTCACTGTGTCCTTAGTCCCATGAGATTCACTTTAGATCTACGAAGTAATAAATTCATGTGGGTAAACCATTACACTTGTGGTAATCTGTGTCGTTCCCCCCACGCCCCCAGCTGAGGACCGGACCCAGGGCCTTGCGCTTGCTAGGCAAGCGCTCTACCACTGAGCTAAATCCCCAGCCCCAGGTAATCTGTTCTTACAGAGGGTGGGAAAAGTAGATTTGGTATAGTATGAGGCCTCTTCAGACTTGGAGTGTGTGTGTGTGTGTGTGTGTGTGTGTGTGTGTGTGTGTGTGTGCGCGCGCGCGCGCGCGCGCACGCGCGCGCAGTCCTGTACTTTGTCACATTGGTTAAGGCAGAACTATGTTCTGAATTTCAGTCAGGTTAGTTCTAAGTTGGTTTGAAAGTGGAGGCAAAGCACTAGAGGTTATAAACCAGTTTGCGAGGGCCTGTGGTCCTACGGGGGTCTAAGCCACAGCTCTCTCCTACTCCCACTTACTCCTTCACTGCCCTGTCTTATGAGTGGACATGTATGGAACATCAGAGCGAATGGCTTGTGACTCTCCTCAGCCTTCAACTTCCATTTTGAATCTTCAATTCCAAGGTCCTCCCTTATAATTCCAGGGCTGACTGCTAAAATAAATGTGTTAACCCCACATTTGTAACAGCTCTGCATCCTTGGCTGGATATCGACAACATGGAATACTCCATTGAAAGCAAACTTTGACAGGCAGAGCCAAGAAGACAACGGGCTGAACATTAAGTCAAAGTCTCAGCATAGTATGAGACAGGCCCTGGTAGACAGCTGGCCTTTGCAAGTGACACTCTTGTTTTGTGACTCGGGCTGTAGTGCCAAGTGCACAAGTGTGCACATAAGAAGTTTTAGATGTGAGAGTCATGGGAATCTGAGTCAATCTACCCACCTTTGTGGTGGTATTGTGTTCCCCAAAATATTGTGCACCCCAATAAACTTATCTGGGGTCAGAGACAGAACAGCCATTAGATACAAAGGCTAGAAAATGGTGGCACTCACACCTTTAATCCTAGCACTCCAGAGGTAGAAATCCCTCTGGATCTCTGTGAGTTCAAAGCCACATTGTAAACGGCCAGGCACGGTGACATACGCCTTTAATCCCAGCGAGTGGTGGTAGAAAGCAGAAAGGTATATAAGGCATGAGGACCAGAAACTAGAAGCATTTGGCCTGGTTAAGCATTTGGCCTGGCTAAGCATTCAGGCTTTTGAGCAGCAGTTCAGCTGAGACCCATTCTGGGTGAGGACTCAGAGGCCTCCAGTCTGAGGAAATAAGACCAGCTGAGAAGTTGGCCAGGTGAGGTTAGCTGTGGCTTGTTCTGGTTCTCTGATCTTCCAGTTCACCCCAATACCTGGCTCAGGTTTGATTTTATTAATAAGACTCTTTAATATTCCTGCTACACACCTTGGATTTCCATCCTAGGAAAGGTCCTTCTTATGCCACTTTCATACCTCAGGCATAGAGGAGGTGGTAGATAGTTCATGGATTAACCCTGCCATTACCTTCAGGGAACAAAATACTTGTTTCCTGTCCTATTAAACATATGTTACCTACACACCTTCTTCTAGTTAGTGACAGATGAGGATAATTGATGTGTAGAAACTTCAAGAGTCACCAAGTCTGGGATGAAAAATGGGTCCAAGCCTAGGCAGCTTTGTCAGGCAGATCCCCAGTGGAGATGATGCTTATTTCTGCAGAGGAGTTGAGGTCATAGAGCTTGGGTAAGGACCAAATCCCCAGGACTGTCAGCCACTGAAACAATACACAGTCAGTGGTTACTCATCACGTGCTAACCTATCCTCAAAATTACAGGATTGGATGTATGCTTCCTCCATGATCTCAGACACTCTGGTGCAGTCCAAAGTCTGAAATGAGAATCTGGAGTTAGTAATATGGGTTTTCAATTTCAGTTTTTGAAGGGCCTGGCATTTCTGCTCAAGAGTAAACCACAGAGGTGAGGGGTAGAGACAGGCAAAATAATCATTATAATAGTCCTTGTTCACATGGAGCCTAAAATCTACATAATACCAAACACCTCATATGACTGGCTTACAAAAAACAGACTGAGCAGGCAAAGTCAGCTAGGGCAACAAGATCTCATTCGCACACTCTCCTCATAAAACACTAGCTAATTACTTTGCCTTTCTACTGTCTTTTTAATACAACTTTCTCAGCTTTGAGCAGTGGAATTCATACTAGTGGCTTATCAACCTCAAACAGTAGCTATTCAGAAACCTTAATTAACTCTGTGATAGGTAGCCATATTTTTTCAGCTTGTTGCCTAGAACTACTACTTTCCCTATGATGAAATTTTAAAAAGTGAGAATCAACCTCTTCAAATTGAACAACAACAATAACAACAACAACAACAAAGAAAGCAAAAACCACAGGCTGCTTTGGCACTGACTTCTTTTTGCTTTTCTTTGAAGTCAGTCAGATAGGCAGGAAATAGGAATGGAGAAGAAATATTAATAAATGTCATTGAGACCCAAGAGATTATGCATCAATCTGACTTTTCCAAACCTTCATAATGAGGAGCCCTATGTACAGTCAGAGGATCATATTTCATTTTACTGCAGAGCCCCGAATTAAGTGTTCTACAGGACACTATTTGTTTCATGGGTTTTAGTTGCTCTTTTCTGGTTCTTCTCCAAACACTTAGCAGTGGAGCGGTTTCTGTGAGCAGCCTGGTGTAAAACAAAGTGTTCTGTGTTTATTCAGCAAGTGTTCACACTGGGGAACACTGAAGGCTGAGGTGTTCCCACTGAGGAATGAGCAGACAGGGCATTACAATTCATCTACCTTTACCGCCTTCCAGCAAATGAAAGTGTGGCAGCTTTTAAGAATAGGCAATCGGTTTGGAAGTGAAACATTGCAAATGGCTAAGCAATAGAATTTTGTAAGCTACATTCTATGCAATTCAGCTTGGCTGACCCTTACTTCCTTTTGATCAGAAACCTAAAATGGTTCCCAATTTCTTTCCAACTCAAAATTTCAAACTTTACCCTCCCTTGCCAACATATCTTCTATTCTCATGGCATAGACAGCCTAGAGATTACATTTCAGTATTTCAGAATGGTTGTTGCATCTTAACAATACATGAAGTTTTTCATGGGCCAAAAAGTCATCTAGTCATTCAACATCTCTTTCAGAAATTTTTACCAAACACAAAATGTGTTAGGCAACATGCTCAGCTGGAGATATGGTGAGCAGCAACATACCTTGACCCTATTCTCAATGGTCTCCTGAATTGGGTTGAAAGAAGGAAATATTCAAATATACACACAAATACAGATGTAAAACAATCCCCAAAGTAAGAAAAGACAGAGCTAATAGACACTCTGAAACCCAAAGGGAAGAGAACTAAGAATAAGTGGTGACAAAAAAGATTCCTTTATGGGAGATGGCATATGCAAGTGTCCTGAGCAACTTGTAACACAGTCTTGGTATTTAAAATACCATCAAGGCAGAGTAAAGGTGGATTGTTGAGAAAAGCCTTAGGTCAAATTATGATTGGTAATTGGGGAATGGGGATTATCACTAAAGCCGCAAATCCAGGGAGTATTAAGATTAGACAAATACATCTCAAGAAATCTATATTTTTATCCAAGAACAGAGAGTGAACAGGGAGAGTCAGGGTGGGTTGAAATAAAAGAGGCAACTGTATGAACAAGAGAAATATAGTGTGATCCTTTGGGAAGGAATTGAAGAGAGAAGCGTTGCTACAGAGGCTGTGAGGTTGGTGTCCTGGGAATGGTCATGGGTGTCAAGCACTGAAGCCAGCTCAAGCAATGGTTTGAGGAAACCAGGAGGAAAAACAAAGGATTACACCAGGAAAGCCACAGAGAACTATAGGGCATGGTGACCAGAGGCAGTACGGGAGGAAATGACCCCAAGCCCTGGCTTCTCCTGGAGTCCCAGAATGAGCTTACATCCTTCCTTTTTCCACAAAAAGAAGGACTGTATATGGTACCCAGAGGGTAAGATTTGAAGTCTGTTCAGTAGCCTGCAGATTCTGCTCTGAGTTCCAAATAGAACAATGGTTTTAAATAAAAGGCCTATGGGAATAGATCTGTTGTCAGGTGAATACTCATTAAGGGTAAAGATAAATGGAGATACAGCAAATAAAATTTCTGTTTTCCAGGACTTTGCAGCCTACAAGTGTAGGAGGCATGGAAGTCTTTGTGCACTAGGGGACCTGGAATATTAAACATACAGGGTTGTTTCTTCAAAGAAAAGGATGTTTAGCCTGCTATCTACCCAGAAGGCTGGGAATAGATACATTTAACATCCTGGTGACCTTTGTACTGTGTGGCCATGGCCTCTACTGTATCCTCCCCCAGACTCTTATAGTAAGCTTGTTTTTCTCAATCAATCTATAGAATCCATCTTGATGGAAGGTGTCACATGTACTTTACAAAGGTGAGAGGATTGAACTCCCACTTCTATTTAAAGAAAATTTTCTTAGCTCCTCTAAGGATCTAGCGCCACACATTAGGTGCCAGTTTCTGGGTTGTCTACAACCACCATGATGAGCAGAGTAATGATTCACAGGAGGCAAGAAGGTAGTTGGGTTCAATACAACTAAGTAGCCAGTGTTATTTCAAACTTCACAAGTCTGACCTCAAGCAGTTTCTTTTAGGAGTATCTAAGCACAGCACAATTTGGTGGACACTTTCTTGGTGATAAATGATTCACTCCTGTGTGTGCAACAAAGCGCACACTGAACTAAGTAAAGTTTGGACATGACTACATCAAAACTCATTTAAAGTACATGTGACACCTTCCATAAAGACAGGTTCGACAGATTGGCCATGATACAGTTTTAGCTACTCATCCTCATAGGCATTTGAGATATTTCTATAATATATACTACTCTAGGACCATCTTAAATAATAATGTTGCTCTGAACATTCATGTATAAGTGCTTGCTTATTTGTTTAGCACTTCTGGGTATGGAACTTAGGGCCTCACACACATCAGGCCAAGGGAACCACCACTAGTGGACAACTTCATTTGGTCATGGTTTCAGTTCACTTCAGTATAGACCTAGGAGGAACATTATTGACTAATTAAGTTGAACTTTTTGAGGTGCTTCCAGCCTGTTTCTAAGAGTGGCCCCCTGCAATGTATAAGTGCACAAAGTTTTCCCACATTTTCACCAACACTTGTTATTCTTCATTGGTTTGTTTAAGAAATGATCTTGTTAGACTTGTTTTAAAGATAAAGAGAAATGACTCTGCATAGATAGCGATTAATCAGAAGAGAGTGTTCAGGGGCTGGTGTTCCTTAGGCCATCTTTCTTTTCTGTAATGTTAGACAGCAGTGGTTCTCAACCTGTGGGTCTCAAAGCTCACAGGGGTCCTATGTCAGCTATCTCCCAAATTGGATATTTACATTATCATTCATAACAGTAGCAAAATTACAGTTATGAAGTAGCAATGAAATAACTTTATGGTTGGGGGGGCACCACAACATAAGGAACTATATTAAAAAGAGTTGCAGCATTAGGAAGGTTGAAAACCACTGCTATACAGCCATGTTATAGGAAGTCATGGAACAGTGCCCTGAAAGGTCAGGTGTGATAACTCAGGGAAGGGGAAAATGATGAGGACTTATAATGTACATACACACACATACACACACACACATTCACAGCTGCCATTTCACTCTCCCCATTATGTTACTCAACAGAATACCAATGTCCTACAGAGAAGCAACCAAAGAGTTTGAATTGAGCTAATGGGTGGCCCTAACACTGAGGGAAGACAACTACCACCGAAGACCTATATATTTGTAGCCTTTTGACTGCCATATGAAGCATAGTTCTAGCCTGTGCCTCACTCAATCTGAATAACTCCTCTTCCAGTCATCACATCACATCCAGGTTATTTTAGAACAGGCATTGTCTGCCACCAGCATACCCAATTCTTCAAGCTGTTTCTTAATATGTTCCAAAAAACAACACTGCATCTTTAAATGTATTCATAGCATAGGCCCTCATAAAAATACATATTTGAGATTTGGCATCATTTGATTATTATTTAAGCCAAATTTGTCAAAATTGGAAATGCTGTCATACTAGGTTATAAGAATAGAACAATAAAATCACCAGTGCCTGGCCCTCAAAATTAGTGAGTTGTTTTTTTTTTTTCCTAACAGAAATAATGTAAATGCATTTTGAATGCCCTAATAGCATCCCTGTGCTTGTTGCAGGAAATAGAATGAATATACTTTTTTTCATTTAAAGCAATAGAAAAGAATTGATGCAAGATGTCAGAATTCATACATTGTACCAAGATCTGTAATCTGGAAGAAATCAACCATTAACCCCATGAGAAGACTGCTGAGATAGAATTTTGAGAAATCTTTCCTCCTTCATCTGAATCAAAACAGTACAATGAGGGAAGTAAATAGAGGCATGAAATAAGCCTGGAATTGCCTACTTCAGAGCCTCCTCCTCTCAGTCTCAAACAAATGCTATCATGGAGAAGGGTCAGAATGTATGTTGGAATTATTTATAGCAAGGCTAAGATGTTCTATTTTGATGATGATGTCATGGGGATGTAATATTATGGAGAGTTCTACAGAGCTGAAATTTAAAATAACATAAATATTTATGGTATTGAAATGTGTGCAGGCAAACCAGCAGGCTAATTAAAAATCTGGCAAATGTGTGTTCATTTGTATTTTTTCCCTGACAAATTAGGATTTAAGTAATGCAGATGATGAAATGTTTGCATAGTATGCATTTACTGTTTTTATCAAAAATAAGGGGAATTTTAATCACTTGTAATTTTTTAAATGTATAGCAGAATTGAGTAAGTAAAATCCTAAATGTCCAAAGTAATACAAGACTTAGAATGTCAGAGCTTTAAAAAGATAAAAGTGATGAATATTCTCTTTCCTTGGAACATTATGCATTTGAGCAAAGCTTAGTTCTCTAGTGATGTGCATATTGGTAAAAGCAAGAGGCAGGTTCTACCTCCTTGCCCATGCAAACCAGCTGGAGCTAGGAATCAGGAGGCTAGTAAACCAACTAATGTCTCCTGTGTCTCCAGACTCAAGTGAGGCCATTGAAAGTCTTGCCTTATCCCAAGTATAAACCCTTACACATGAAATTGTCAGTCTCTGCACAGTGTCAACTTTCAATGAGCAATTGAATGACTACCTTTCTATTGCCTGGTTTGCCTTCTTTGTAATATTGGTACCATGAGCAAGGTAATCAATGGATTGCAAATCAGCTTAAAATAGGGGAAAAGAGGCAGGACCTGCTATGTGGCACTGGAGGAGAACTTGGCTCTGATTCTGACCTGCAAATCCCCATGAATATACATGATTAGAGTGGTAACAAACAGAATTCACCAAATAAGCAAGTTTTCATAAAATTGGAGGTAGAGAGTTCACAAAACAGTTCCTCTTCCTGAAAAGGCATAATCATAGGCTGTTAGTGCATTTACACAACCTTCCTGCAGAGCCATTTCTTCGCTCTTGGCAATGGGGCGCTAAGTTCCATTTTAGCTCATGCATTTGTATGCAATTTACAACTCACTGTTAGGCTCCTGTAAATTAGACTATTAGGTACATAGATAGGCTCATACGTACTTAAATGGCATAGTCAATAGACAAGCAGTTAATGTCATTTCTATGTCTTGATGGTCATGTTCAAAAGCTGAACACTATTGTATTCTGTCAGCACCATTTGTGCTCTTTGACCAGATGGGCTTAGAAGTAGGTACCCAATTCACCAGCAAAACAAAATATCGATGATCTGTTGTTTCTGCATCTGTGTCAATCAGTGTGCTTCTTAATATTTTAGGTTAAGGGAAAAAAAAAGCATCATTGTTAGGAATCAGAATATGATTTGGCTTCCTTTCCTAGCTTTACCTATGCAGCATTGTTTTCAGGTTAATTTGCCTCTGCTATGTTTAGAGTCTCTAAAGATTACATCCATGGAACTTGCTTTCTATAGAGCACTAGATACATTTTAATAGAACTGTGGGAAGTGCTTCTGATCCCATAAATATATATGCATATACTTATGTCAAAATATATACATATGAACATACCACTGTTGCAAATGAAGAATGAGTTGTGTTCTAATATTGATACTTGTGGATGCTTTTGTTTGCATTAATGAATAAAGCAGAAGAAAAATACCAAATATATATCTTATAATTTCACTCATTTGTTACCAACTAAGCCTCTGCTTTGCTGAATAAATAATAGTTTTCAGATACTAGGGGGCAATTCTATTTCCTTTTTATGGTTGTAACGTTTTATCTATGAAAATGACAGTATTTTAAATGTAATCTGTTTTCATTAGCATATGCAAATATTTTTAAGTCTAACTCACAACTAAAATAATAAGTAAAGCCACAAATTACATCACTTGTTGATTTCTTTGATATAGATTCTCACCATGGCACGCTTCACACTACTTATATGACCCTGTAAATAGAATTGGGAAGAGATGGCACATCACTATACAGTAATCCCACCATGCAGGTACAATAGGCAAAACCCAAGTATAAATAACAGAAAAAAATATATTAAAACAAATTAATAAGTTATATGTAGTATTTACTACATTCATTTTTAATGTAAATTATTAAATCATAACTTTTATAGTTTTATTCAGGTTATGTTTTAACAATTAGCTTGTAAACTTCCTGGGCCTACTGCATATAATGTATAATTCAATATATATCTATATTGTTGGGTGTGTTCCTCTGTATTTTATTCTGGTAATAAGTAAGATGCCCAAACAAAGCATGGAACCAAGGATGCACATATTCAAGAATGCAAGCAGAAAGCAAATGCAGTCCTCTTCAGCCTACTACCTCTTTTTTTGTTTGTTTGTTTGTTTTTTGTTTTGTTTTATTTTTTACTGTTTGGTCTTAAAAAAGCAAGGAAGCAAAGAATCTACCTTTTTTTTATGATTTTCTAGAACCACTCATTTCTGGTGGAGGGATGTCTTTTTGTATGCTGTGAAAATACGTTGTTCTGATTGGTTGATAAATAAAGCTGTTTGACCAATGGTGAGGCAGAATAGGGTTAGGTGGGACATTCTCACTAGAGAGGAGGAAGGAAAAAGGTAAAACAGAGGAGACGCTGCCAGCCATCACTATGAAAAACAAGATGTAAAGATACCGGTAAGCCACGAGCTACATGGCAAAGTATAGATTTACAAAAATGGGTTAATTTAAGATGTAAGATCTAGCTAGTAAGAAGGCTGAGCCAATAGGCCATACAGTTCGTAATTAATATAAGCCTCTGTGTGTTCATTTGGGTCTGAGCAGCTGTGGGGCCAGGTGGGCATAGGAAAACTTTCGGTTACACATTTCTTTTTTCTTTTCTTTTTCTTTCTATTTATTTACTTATTAATAATTTTTTTTGAGACAGGGTTTCTCTGTGTAGTTTTGGTGCCTGTCCTAAATCTCGCTCTGTAGACCAGGCTGGCCTGGAACTCACAGAGATCCGCCTGGCTCTGCCTCCTGAGTGCTGGGATTAGACTCAGATATTAACGTACACTAGGTTCTATTCATGAAACCCATTTGTGCTACAGTCTGGTGTGGTGGATATTGTGATGCACTATCTAGACCCTGCATTAAAGAAGGATTGATTTCTCTAGAGGCTAGGAGTGTTGCCAGCAGGCAGCCCTCAGCTATCAGGTACTGTACAAACTCAACTGAACTGAGAGAAGCTCCTCACTCCAAGGTCATGCACATTCCTGAGTGCAGCCTATACCTAGTGACCTCAGTCCTGTGTCCTTTCCTGTCTTGTAGGACAATGTCACAAAAGTGCTTCTTTATTGGCCTCTTGCACTCTAAGATCTGTTGAGAGTTTTCTGTGGTAAACATCCTGTGTGTTTTTGCAAAGCTAAAATAGAATCATAAAACTGACAATTGAATACACTTAACAATAATATTTATGATCTGTGAGTTTCTAACTTTTCCATTTTTGACAGTGTGGTGTAATTTATCATTCACTGGCAATATTTAAGATATCAAAATATAATCTAAATAAATGAATCATATGTAATATCTTAAAATTCTTAAATACACTTCCAAATATTTAATAATTATCAACATTTTACAGACTCAAAAGAAGAGATATTTCTTAGTTCTTTTGTGACATAAATAAAAGCAAACGTATTACTCTAAAATTATAAACCAATTCATCTTGTGAAGATGGTTCAATAAAAAGCTGTTAGCATGGTAAAACTAAATGGGATTCATCTCATAAAGGAATGTAAGGCTGACATCACATTTAAAAAATAAAATAGTTTA
>CABHPP010125380.1:3139-19540 GCA_902168425.1 Peromyscus attwateri | reverse complement strand
AATAGTGTGCTCTTTTCTCAATTCACTTCCCTGCAATAAAAATACTGATGTCATTCAAGTCTTTTTTAACACAGAATCTCCTGTGGACCTGGTTTGAGGATGGAACATGAGTCCTGTTACGGAGCTCAACATGTGCTGTTTTTATCCCCATAAGTACCGTGAGTAGGGGCGGAGGTGGGGACGTCTCATTTCAGCAGCTCCTCGACTTGCTCTGCTGCTGTTGCAAAGCTGTAAATACTATGGCATTAGTTTTTAAAGTTTGAGTTTAGATTAAATTAAGAATATATAAAGTGCCAGGCAGTGGTGATGGTGCACACCTTTATCCCAGAACTTGGGAGGCAGAGGCAGGAGAATCTCTGTGAGTTTGAGGCCAGTCTGGGCGACATAGAGAAACCAAGACAGCCAGGGCTACACTGAGAAACCCTGTCTTAAAAAAAAAAAAAAAAAAAAAAAAAACCAAAAAAACCAAAAAACAAACAACAACAACAAAAAACCCAAAAATAAATAAATATAGATAAAATAAATATAAAGGTAAATAAATAAATAGAATATATAAAACATGAGAAATCTTCTTAACCTAATAAAATAGCTCAAATAATTGAAAAAAAAAAACACTGGTGGGATGGAGTAAGTAAGCAAGAAAACTGGGAAGTTAGGAAAGTTAGAGGTCTCTTGCCCGTGAGCTAATGAAATATAAAGCTACCAACCTTGGAAGAATCTGCTGGATACAAAAGAAATGACAGGAAAATGGAACAAATTCTAGAGTCCTAAAGCCTAGCTTCATTTAAGAATAATTAAATGCACAGAGATGACCGAAAACAATAGTCACTGGACTAAAGACTATGAAACAAAGGAAGTTTCACTCCAAGGTCTCTGTCAAGAATTAAAAACACAAGTTCATATGGGAACTCATGTGATTGTTTTGTACAGCATGATCGCCTTAAGGTAGAAACAACCCAAACAACTATCAGCTGAGGAGTGGATGGATTGCAGTGCACTAACACAGTCAGAATTAATCAAAACATACTAAGTACCAGTTTGTGCTGCAGTATGGATGGACCTTGAAAACCTCACGCTAAGTGAAAGAAGCCACATAAGAAGCCCACCTATGCTATCATTTGGTTGATATGAGATGTCCAAAATAGAAAAGTAGCTTAGTGATTGTTGCGGAATATTATAACTGGGCAGAGATCTCTTACATGTGTTTATGCTGCAGAATATTACTTTAACTGTGTAAAGGTGTGTTACTTTTGTTTATGCTGTAATTGTTTAACGATGTTAGGATGTGTGTTTAATTATGTAAAGATGTGTTGCATCTGTTTCACCTTGCCTGCCTAAGGCACCTGATTGGTCTAATAAAAAGCTGAAAGGCCCTTAGCTAGGCAGGAGAGGGACAGGCGGGCTGCTGGGCAGAGAGAATAAATAGGAGACATCTAGACTCGAGAAGAGAAGAAAAAAGACGAGAAGAAGGAGAGAGTGAGAGATACGCCTGGGGCAAGAGATGGCAAGAAAGTGAGAAAAAGGTAAAAAGCCCTGAGACATAAGGTTGGTAAGGAGAAGCAGGTTAATTTAAGTTAAAAGAGCTAGCCAGAAACGTGCCTAAACTAGGCTGAGCATTCAAAACTAATAATAAATCTCTGTGTCATGATTTAGGAGCTGGTTGGTGGCTCAAAAGAAAAAGCCTGCCACAGGTGATGACCCGGGAGAGTAGAGTGGGGTATGACTCAGTAGACACTGGGCTTCTTTTGGGGGTAGTGACAGTTCTATAATTTGTGACTATACTAAGACCCACTGAATTACAAATTCTGTGTATTGTGCATTACTCTAAGTCTGTTTTGTGCTGCTATCACAGATTACTGGAGGCGTGAGTGCTTTGTAAGGAAAAGAGGTTTGGGGTTCATAATTCTGGTGGCTGCAAAGTCAAAATAGCATGATGCTGCATTACATCAGGAGATAAAGCAGAAAGGCAAACAGCTGCGTCAGGAAGAATGCGTGTGCACATGGGAGCAAGAGGCCACGGGGGTGTCAGGTTTAGTCGTTTATGTAATGACCTGCAAGGATTACAATAATCTCTTCCAAGGTCCTATCTCTATGATCATAGCTCTTCCAGCCATGACCTCTTAAAGAGGTATCCCCTCTCCATGGGGCCTCACTGCTGACCAAGCTTAGCAGCCACACATCCAAACCACAGAATGTTGTATCTCTGTAAAAAGGCACCAAAGAGACTGATTGTATAGATAATAACACCAAGTAAGAGTCATCCATTAAAATAAGTTTGGGTGAACTAATTCATCACACCATGTAAGATACACTTGAATAGTGAACTTCTCTAAAGCTAGCGAGGCCTCTGCATGCAAGAAAAAATGCCTGCAGACTCTACTATAGAAAGGGCAACTTTTATATGTCAAAATGTCATAAAACTAAACAGTAATAATGTGGGGGCATATTTTTCTTTATTATGTCAGTAATAAAGCTTTAGCACTTTGATAGAGGCTGGTAGGAAAAAAGGGATATAAAACATTCATGAAATTTATAAGAAATAGAAATCACTACCAACATGCAAAAACTAAAAAGGAAAATTTGAGCTGGGAGACCTTTCTTCTACCAGACTAATGGTAACTCTGCTTTGCAGACAAGGTGAGTTTGTTTGTTTCTTTCCCAGAACAACTGGAAACAAAATGTGAGTCTAGATTTATAACTAAAGTGTTGGAACAGGAGGCTGCGTCTGCATAGATGTTGGGAGCCACCTGATTTAGAAAATATTTCAAGGACTGGAGAGATAGCTCAGTTGGTAAAGTGCTCCCGACAAAAGCATGGGGACCTGATTTCCATCTCTGGAAATATAAAAAGCTGATGGGGTGGTGGTGGCTGGAGAGATGGCTCATCGGTTAGGAGCATGGGCTGTTCGATTCCCAGCACTCTCATAGTGGCTCACAACTGAAACTCTAGTTCCAGGCAATTTGATGCCCTCTTCTGTCTTCCACAGGCACCAGGCACATATGTGGTGCGCAGACAGACATATGTGCATGCAAAGCACCCATACACATATAATTAAAAAAAAAAGCTAGGTGTAGAGGTGAACACCTGTAAGCATGCTGGGAGGCAGAAAAATGAGGACTTGCTGGCCGGCCACCCTTGCCCAGTTGGCCAGCTCCAGGCCAATGAGAGTCCTTGTCTCAGGAAACGAGTGGAGTCTGCTGGGGAAGGAAGAGAACATGCATGCGCTTGCGCGTACACACACACACACACACACACACACACACACACACACACGACATGAAAATAGGAATGAGTTTTATTGGGAAGAGGTTCAGAAAGGGGAATGTGGTGGTATTGTGTTCCCCAAAATATTGTGCACCCTAATAAACTTATCTGGGGTCAGAGACAGAACAGCCACAATATTAAACATAAAGGTTAGGCAATGGTGGCACTCACACCTTTAATCCTAGCATTCCAGAGGCAGAAATCCATCTGGGATCTCTGTGAGTTCAAGGCCACATTGGAAACAGCCAGGCATGGTGACACACGCCTTTAATCCCAGGGAGTGATGGTAGAAGGCAGAAAGATATATAAGGTGTGAGGACCAGGAACTAGAAGCATTTGGCTGATTAAGCTTTTAGGTTTTGAGCAGCACAGTTCAGCTGATGAGCCATTCGGATATGAGGACACAGAGGCTTCCAGTCTGAGGAAACAAGATCAGCTGAGAAGTTGGCCAGGTGAGGTAGCTGTGGCTGGTTCTGGTTCTCTGATCTTCCAGTTCACCCCAATACTTGGCTCAGGTTTGTTTTTATTAATAAGACCTTTTAAGATTCGTGTTACAGGGGAAAGAGAAGATAATGGAGAATATGATCAAAGTACATTGTACATACGTATATAAGAAATTGTGAAAGAATAGGAAAAAGAGCCATACCAAACAAAAACAAGGCGTAAGAAGATTTGAGGAGAAAACTCTCCATCCACCTCTGGCCTCCACAGGCACGTGCTCTGTCCCACAGCACACCAACATGCACATACCCCCTGCCCCCACCATATACAGAAAAATAAAAATATAAAATGATATCAATGTGTGTGCTTCCCACCTTTCAGTTTACTAAAATTTAACCTGATAGATGCTTGAATATTAGCTTTTAAAGCCCTACTGTATTTTTAGTCTTTCATATTGTGTAATATACTAACAAGGGTCAACATAATTTAGCGTTATGTGGTACTTCCACTTTATCTCATGAAACCAGGAGGCTGCATCACCTATAAGAGATGCTGAATTGTATTAGCATGGTTCTTCCTTTTTCTCATTTGAGTTGTTAGCAGAATATCTGTAAGTAGAAGTATTTTCAGCAGAAGCAGTAAGGATGGAGTCCACAGACATCTTCTATCCGTACCCTGTTCTTCAGGCTCAGAAGACAATAAAGGCGTAACACTAGAGTTGGTGACTTTTTCCAAACTGTCATCAACTGCCTCAGCCCCATCCTGCCCTCCTCTAATCCATACACATTTGATTTGAGTCTGTCTCAAACACACCCCAAACACAGCAAAATCTGGAGAGTTCTTCTCTTTATCAAATCTGGCTCAGGAACACACAATTCCTTTTTTACATATGGAACATTAATTTATTCATAAATAATTTATTATTTCATTGTGGCACAGCCTCAGTGTGAATGAATGGCCCATGTCTCCCTATGCAACATATAAAATGCCCAAGCATCTCGTCTGACTTGGGTGATTCTGAGCAAGGGGTTCTGGGTAGATGTTGCAAGGATGGTGTGTGGGAACATCTACACAAAGTTTTGGGAAAGCAAAGAGCTGCCCTTTTGTCTCTCATCCTTGCTGCCTAGCTCAGGCTGAATCAGGATAATAAGGCTGTTCTATCACAAATCTGTGCTAATTAGCCACAATTTCTCAACATCCTTGGACTGCTTTTGAACACTAATTACTGGGAACCAGAGAGTGTAAGAAAATACACACCCTGCGGACACCTAGTTAATGCACACCCCTCTATCAGGTGAGGATGGGACAGGCCATTTAATTTCCCCAAAGAGAATCCTTTGGCTTTTCCCCTCCTCATCTTTTAAGTTTTTCTTTCTTAACAGCTTTGTTAATTTAGGTTAAGTGGTTTGGTTGCCATGGAAACCAGTATTCCTCTCAGGCTGATTGTGTCAAAGGCATCATTAATCTGTTTTCTCAACTGCTTCTTCCTCATCCAGCTAATTGCAGCACCCCCTCCTTCCCCCTCCCATTGGATGACATCATTTTGGACATTTTTAGGACACCATATGTGAGATTCAGCACAATTTATATTCTATTCAAATTCCCTATCACTACATTAATTGTCATATTCCCACTGCAAAGAAGTACCGCGGCTCCCCAGGTGGGTACCGCAGTCTCCGTGGGTGAAGGGGGAGGCTCTGGTTTTGTTGGCCTCAGGTGCAGCTGAGTAGCCCAGATAAAGGAGGCTTTTGAAGCCTGGCCACTTGCACCTTCTCACCTCTTTAGTGTTCTGTTTCCAAAACAGATTCTAAATAATTAATCGTGATGCTTTTCTGGGAGCCATGATCTTTGAAAGAGTGAAGAGTTTATCCTCTTGGGATTATGTAGGGGAAGGATAGCTTGGGGAGCAGGCTGGCCACTGTCCTACTGAGATGGCCTTGGTCCAGGGAAGGGCATACAGGGTGCATTAACTTCTTTAGTCCTCTCAGGGACACTGCAGGGACAAAACACGGTGTCCTTTTGCTGTGGGGTCCAGTTATACACAGATCTTCCCATCAGCTCTGATCCACAGAAAATTCTCAACTGACTTGTTCCATTTCAGTGTGCATCTTCCTTACACACCTGCATCCTTGTGAAAGGTTGCTAGCTAGCCTCTCTGTCCAGCAGCAGAATGGGTGAACAGGCACCACAGCAGGACCAATCCTATTGGGATTATGTAGGGGAGGGATAGTTTCCTGATCCTTGTCCTTAAAAAATTTGGAGAATTGTAGGTCTTACCAACTTCCTTTCAGGAAAGCCAAATCTTATCTTTTTTTCCTATCTGGCTACTATTTTTATGGATGATGATGATGAAAAGATTGAAAATAATTGAAAATTAATTCAACCACATAACATTTTGCATATAAATCATGTAGAATGAAAATTTCACTTTATTACAATATATATCCTAGCAATTAAATTATGTCCCTTACAATTTTGGTGTGGTACTTACTCTGAAGGTTTACATCCTGCTTACTATTCCTGAGACAAAATTCAGTATCACTTCCTTTTCATCCGTTTATTATTTTTGAAAGTCTGAAATGGCATTTATTTATTGTCAGTGTGTGGGGAAGGTGGAAGGCACACACAACACCTGTGTGGACGTCAGAGGACACCTGCAGGCCTTGGCTCTCCCCTTCTCCTGTGTGTGTCCCAGGAACCTCACTCAGCCTGTCAGCTTGGTGACAAGTTGTCATCCCGCCAGCCCTCAGCCACTTATTACGGCCCATATTTCATTTAATTATAGTTCATTTGAAAGTATGTCTCTTCAAACATGAGCTATTTAAATCACATCTCTTCTCCTTCTGCCCAGTGGAGTGTCTGACACATCACATTTAGTCAGAGTATTTGTTGGATAAGTGAATGTTGACTTAGGGACTAAAACAATATTGATTTGTGGCTAAATCCGTTCACAATAGTTAAGAATACCTATTGGCCTTAACTGTCAACAATGGTGATAGACCAATGTTGATAAGACTCAACACGTGGGCTCCTTAAGAAGCATTTGTATTTTAGACCAGAGGAATGAAGTCGTTCATAAGAAAACCATGAAAACCAGGTTGTGGCTATGATTTATGCGTCTACAATTTAAGATGGACAAATTTAGTGACACCAAGTTGGATGTGAGGCATGAGATAGGGCCGAAGGGGCCTCTTGGCTTTCTGGCTCTGATTTCTGGGAGGAGGTCGGCAACATGGGGCTTCCTATGTCTGGCGGTGTGCGTTGGGAAGACAGGAGAGCTGATCTGAACTTTAAACTAGCAGCAGTGAAGAACTGAGTAAAACACAAAGAAGGCTATGGTCTTTTTACCAGAAGGCGGAGTCTTTAATGCAGAGTATCCGGTATCTTCTGGTCTAAATGAGACACCATCTCTGGCAAGGCTGGTAAGTGTTGCAGAGAAATAAGGAAAACAGTACACACAAGTATTTAAGAATTTATAGCAAATGGAAGCAAAATTCAGATTCATGAGAAAAGTTAAATATTTTAATTAGGAGAAATCAAGACTGTTTTGTGTAGCTAGGAAATCACTCATTTCCTCTGTGACTTCTGCTGTGTGTGTATGTTCCTGGAGATTGAATGTAGGGTCTCCCACGTGCAAGGCAAGTGGTCCCAAGTCCTCTTTCTACTTTTTATTTTGAGATAGGCTCTCCTGAAGTTCCCCAGGCTGGCCTTGAACTTGTGATCCTCCTACCTCAGCCCCACAAGTAGCTGGGATTATAGGTCCATGCTTGTAGATGAATTTCTAAATGGTCTTATTAAATAAAAAACCACGGAGCCAGGTATAGGGGTGAAAACCGGAGAGATCAGGGAAATAGGGAAAGCCACAGCCAACCCTACCTTACCAACTCTGCAGTTTCCAAAAGCGAGCTACTTCCTGTCTACCCATGCCTATATGCCTTGCTGCTCTGCCATCTGATTTGTTCTCTCTGTCCAGCTACATCACTTCCTCTTCCTGCCCAGCTCTGTCACTTCCTGTGTGTCTGTACAGACCTCCAGACCTTCATGGTTAACTAGTGTTGGAATTTAAGGTGTGTGCCACCACACCTGGCTGTTTCCAGTGTGGCCTTGAACTCACAGAGATCCAGACAGATCCCTGCCTACCAAGTGATTGGTTTAAAAGTGTGTGCTACCATTGCCTGACTTCTTTGTTTACTTATAATGGCTTACTTTTTCCTCTGATCTCCAGGCAAGCTTTATTTATTAAAGCACAAGTATAAAATCACCACACATGCTACTAGGTCTGAATTTTGGTTTTTTAAATTTACTCACTAAACATTTTTTCAGATTGATTTATTTTACACGTATGAGTGTTTCACTACCATGTATGTCTGTGTACCATGTGCCTGCCTGGTGCCTTAGAAGTCAGAAGAAGGCATCAGATCCTCTGGTGCTAGAGTTACAGATGGTTATGAACTGTCATGTGGTTATTAGGAATGAAAGCCAGGTCTTCTGCAGGAACAAGTGCTCTTAACCATTGAGCTAGCTCTCCACCCTCTGGGTCTCACTTCAAACAAACACACAAACAAACAACAACAAAACATAAATAATTTAAGCTCAAAGAAAGGTAGAACCAGAGTAGCCTGTTGATCAAGTCACACTCTCCACTGATTTCCCTGCCTCTCTTCCACGGCTTCTGACCTCCTGTTTTTCACATTCTTTTCTCTCCTGACCAATCTGTCTCCGTCTTTATTGCTCCTGATTTTTAAAAATTTAACTGTGTACTAAGCCTATGTTGACTACTGCGATGGCTAATCTTGGATGTCAAATTGACTTCACCTGAAATCAACTAAAACGCAAGCTCTTAGGCATTCTTCTGAGGGATTTTCTTGATCAGACTCTTTGAAGTAGAATCACCCTAAATGTGGGCAGCATGATTGGGCAGGGGGCAGTCTAGATAATTGACACAGAAGAGGGAAACTTTGCTTTGTGCCTGCTGCTCTCACTCTCACTGGCAAGTCCCTCTGTTCTTCACTGATGTTAGAACCTACATCTGGCTTCTAACACAGACTGAAGGACCAGCAGCCCTCCCAGAATCCTCCAGGCCTTCCATGCCAGATTGGGATAGCTGAGACCTCAGGCTTTGTGGGCTGAACAACTATTGTATTCTCAGCCTCTCCATTGTCAGACTACGCAGACCACACCCTGTAAGCCTTTTAATATATTTTCATTGTATCCATTCTGATCCTCTAGAGCAATGGTTCTCAATGTGTGGGTTGTGACCCCTTTGGGGTCACATATCAATTGTCCTGCATATCAGGTATTTACGATGTACAACAGTAGCAAAATTATAGTTATGAAGTAGCAATGGAATAGTTTTATGGTTGGGGGCTAGCACAACATGAGAAACTGTATTAAAGGATTGCAGCCTTAGGAAGGTTGAGAACGACTGGGCTAGAGAGAGCCCTGCCTAGTACAGCCATTCCTCTCCTTCACGGGCACTTCCATCTTTAGCCCTCCACAGAGATGACACTGTCTTTGATGGCCCCCGTTCCAGAGCTGTCAGCGAGGGTGATTATTAGCCATGCTATTTTTAAAGTCATGGTGTCAGAGTACAGGGGAGGATCGTATGGGCTTGATGCAAATTAACCGGGTGTGTGGACCAGCAGCCACCAGAGAGCCGATGACAGGAAACGGATCTAATTCAAAAACACTGCTGGGAGTATTCTGAGAAAAGGCAAGAAATTGGGCTCCAAAACTGTGACTGTAGGCATGATTGCTATGGATAGAGGCAAGAAACACCTTCTGAGGTTTTGAGAATTAGAGGTGAAGAAGCGTGAAGGATCATTGCAGGATGAGGAGGAGGGTAGGAAGATAAGAAGGAAGAAGAAGAAAAGAAAAACTGAAAGGTAACACAGGGCACGCGGATGGCCAGCACTGTGCACGCCTCCATCCATCGCAGGAATCCTAACCTGGGCTGTAGTTAAGCCATGGGAAGGTGGCAGTCCTGCAGGACCTGCTTACCAGTGGCCTGAAGGGAGCCTTTCCCTAGGGCCTGGTCTTATAGCTTAGCATCTTGTGCAGGGAGAAGTATACTAAACACGAGGCAAGCCTCGGCCCTTGCCCTGCTGTGTTCTCAAGCTCTTGTTGCTAGGAGCCTGTGCTCTGAATGTGTGGCTCTCATGCTCCTTGTTGCTAGGAGCCTGTGCTCTGAATGTGTGGCACAGCACCTACCAAAACAACAAAACCAAGAGCACACGGATGTCAGCTGGGGGCAAAGAAAGACATTGGCTTAGAATCGCAGATGATTCACGCATGTTCAGAGCCCAGCCCACGTGTATTCAGAGTTTAGGAGGCTGTGGAAGCAAGTTGTTCAGGTGACTGTGCCTCAGTAGCCCTTCCTTTCTTTCTGTGTGTCTGAAGCCCACCAAGCCCACCTGGTCACTAAGGCTTCCTGTTGTCATGGGCAACCACAGTGACTCTTTAGACCCTGTCAGGTCTGGGTAAATACTCAGACACTGTCAGAGACAAGCTGCAGAAGTAGAACACTACCTGCAAGGGTGGTAGCTGATGGCTTCTAAGGCCCATTGCATCTCCCTCAGGCAAGAAGGAAAGGCTGAAGTCAACACAATAAATATCCAGGGAAAACATCACGGTGACCCATGAGTTCTGGAGAGGAACCCTTGAAATGGTAAGATGTGGTGCTTATTCTGCGTAGTATACCACAGCTTCTTCCCTTCCCCCTCCCCTCCCCCTCCCCCCTCCCCTCCCCTTTTACCCCCTTACTCCCTTATCCTTCTCTCTCTCAAGACAGGATCTCTCTATATCTCTCTGGCTGTCCTGAAACTCACTATGTAGACCAGGCTGGCCTCGAACTCACAGAGATCCACCTGGCTTTGCTTCCCAAGTGCTGGGGTTAAAGGTGTGTGCCACCACTGCCCACACCACAACTTTTCTTAGCCAAGAATTTGACATCACACACAATTAAGAAAAAAGTTAGTAAGCAAGTAGAATACTGTGTGGAATGTACTTTTTCTATGATATCTTTTATGTTCTTAAAAATCAATGCTGAGTTGAAAACAAATTTGAAAGACCATCTTCCTCTTGGAGACTTTTCATTGTTTAAAACTGCCATAGTTTTAGGTTGTGAGTTTAATATTTTTCATGTGCCCAGTATTGATCTAAGGGTGTGAGGACCAATATGACAGTGTTTTGTTCAAAAGGCAATTGAGAGGCAGACGTTATAGAGTGACACTATTTAACCCATCCTTGTGGTTCGGCTAGTCAATCAAATGTTTCCTGTGCTATCTCAGGACTGTGGGCAACTAAGTCTTGAGTAAGTAAGGGTAGACATTATTAGCTCTTGTTAACTGCTTTTGATTGAAGAGCACACTGCAGAGCATTTAGGCCCTTCAAAAACGTCTTTTCCTTGTGGATTAAGAAATCTATCACCGGTGGTGGCACACACCTCTAATCCCAGCACTCAGGAGGAAGAGGCAGGCGGATCTCTGTGAGTTCCAAGACAGCCAGGGCTACACAGAGAAACCCGTCTCAGAAAAAAAAAAGAAAGAAAGAAAACTATCACAAATCTTAAGTAGGTGGCTTTTAATTTGCAGCAAAGGTTACTTTAGGGTGAGCTATGTGGTACCCTACAGCTATAGGAAGCATCCCATTCACACCTTCGTCTCCTCTAGGCTTTTATGTGGTGATCATTCTGGTTATCCGTTTCTTAGGCATCATGAAAAATGGCGACTTAGCATAGTGTAGCCAAGTCTCTGACCTGGAGCATTGCCTCCTGGAGGGAGGTTCACAAGACTCCGGAAGCTAACAAAACTCAGCAGGTTCCGGAAACTGAAAGAGCTACCAGCCTCAGGAGGCCCCGCCCTCTGGGTAGATAGGATGCAAACAGAGATTCTGGCTGAGCAAGTTGTCCTGGGAACTCCAAGGGTGCAGCTTTCCTGAGTGTCACCCATGCTGGGGTGATGCAGCTGCTGTGTGTCACCATGCTTTTGCAAATAACCTGTCACTCAGGGCCTTATAAAGAGCCCTGGTGAGATGTTCACTGTGTATGTTCGCATCTCCCCAGGAGAAGTCATGCGTCCTTGCTTTGCTTGTTGGAGATATGAATGGTAGAACAGCCTGATCGCAAACTTTCCTTTCACCCAGTCCTGATGCATCTCCAAGGTCATTAGTGCTCTCGACTCAGAGTTTACTTGGGTTCAATGTCCGGCTAATGATATGTTTCAAGTACGCCTTTTGACACTCATAGTGGCCATGAGGATATCTTCAACTTACACAAGTAGATAAAAGTCATTTCTCCCCTGGCCTCTCTCACAGTTGTCCCCTCATGTCTCAGACACAGTGGAGTGTGGGGGTGGTGAGAGCTGTCCAAAGAAGGTCTTAAAGAGCCAACCCTGGACCAAAGGCCACTATGCCCGTCTACTGTGACAATTAACCGCAGCAGGTACCTGGCGACTGTGGCTGGGAACTTGTAGTCTTTCCAGAAGCTAGTGGCATTGTTGGACTCCTGCATAGGCAACCACTATTTCCTTATTATCCAGAGGCCCAAAGTCAAAGGAGGCCAGCCACTCTTGTACCCGTTTCTCGAAACCCCCAGAGACCACCAAGGAGCCGGCTTCCGATACAAGCACATAAGGGTCTTTTTATTGTTAGGTCAACCTGGGCCCACCCAAGGGCAGATGGAAGGAAATGTGGCGGCAGAGAGCCCAGGTGTAGAGAGTTTTTATAGGGAAAAACCGCAAACTGGGAATTGGCAACTTGGGATTGGGTAGAAGGGATATGGGGCAAAGCAATTTTTTGAAACTATAGGTCTAGACTTTGGGCGCGAAACCACATTTGAAACCATTGGGTTAGACTTTTGGTGGGGAACCACAACCCGCTGAATAGGATTATCTGGACTGCTCAGCAGGATTATCTAGATATCTTCAAGGGCCATAAACTGCAGACAGAATGTCTGCAGGAGGATACTGCTCTGTATCCCTTCAAGTTGTCATGGCACATTCCTGAGGTCCTTCCTGGAACTGAGTACAGCAGGTGGTCTGAGATGGTGGCCCTTTCCCTAAGATGGAGCCTGTAAAGTCAAGTCTAGACCTTCATACCACGTGCTTACCAAATTGATGTATTCATGTTTCCCCTTGAGAGGGATGAGTAACTCCCTAGAAACAGTCTCCTTTGGAGAACACCAACAACTTCTTTGTAGATAGATCTATGATTCAAAAGGGCATATTCCTGTCTGAGATAAAAGCCGATTTTTAATATTTGTGAAAGTTGGGTTCACAGACAGGATAAATAATTTCTAAGTAGAATTTAAGAAAAATCCTTTTGAAATGTCCTCATTGATTCATAGGGCATATACAGATAATTCCTGGAATGGAGACAGTGTGTAGGATTATGGGATTTATTTTGTGGGTTGGGAATTATTGTGCCCAGACGCAGAGGGAAATTAAATAAGCTCGGAGTATGAAAAGGAGTGTTTGAAAAGTACCCCGAATGACATTTCAGGTAATAAAGCAACCAGGGCCAGATGGATACACAGCTGTATTGCACAGAACTCAGAATTATAAATTACTTCTGACTTTAGCAGGGTTTATAAACAGGGTCCAGGAACTGCAGGAATGCCCCTGCCTCCAGTTGCGTTGGCAAGAAAAAGAAATGTGTAGGCTGTGAACTCACTTGGTGTTTTTAAATTTTAACCCAAAATTGTGACTATTAGACTTATAAACTACTAAGCAGTATTATCTTTCCAAGTGTGTTTATTTAATAGAGGTTTCCCATAGGATATTTATCACATTATTAATATTCCAAATACTGTACCAGATCTTTGAGAAATAAGTATGGATAAAGTCTCCCCCTAGTAAACCAAAAGGCTGAGAAAGCATTCTTCTCAAAGAAATAATCGCCGAAGGTTTTGTTTTGCTTTAGATTTTGAGACGAGCTGGAATCCAGGCACAATAAATTTGACTTTTTCATTTCTGCATATTCTTGGAATAGTTACAGATATGTGAAAACTATCTGATATTCTCCATACTTCTCAAAGTGTGTTTGGGATAGCAAAACCAAAACACAACAAAACATCCCTATGACTCACTTCTGCTGTCCAATACCAGGCTTAGTAAATTATGAACTGTTCATAGAATAGCTATTATGCAACCATCGCAAATAATTTAGATCATTTAACTCAAAAAACATGGCCTCAGTGTTTCAGTAGTGAAATCGGATTCCAAAGCAGGTGAGGGGGTACACACCTGCAATCTTGGTGCTCAGGAGGTGGAGGCAGGAGGATTATGAATTTGTGGCTAGCTGGGGTTTCATAGAGAAACTATCTTAAAAGACATGGTGGCGGTGGCAGAGGAGGGGGTCTTCTCTATGGGATGACTCACTTTTTGCTATGTAATGTGTGTTTGTGTGTCTGCAGTGCTCAGCAGGGAGCTTTGTTAGAGTCAATTAAACACCGAGACTAAAGACCCTCCGAGGATACATTTGACGTAGGTTCTGTGGTGGGTGCAGGACAGGAACCACAGATTTTCTGCTGGGCGATGCCTTTGAGTCCTTTCTTAGAGTTGTGCAGACCAGGTGCCGGAAGAGGACCCCCACACACAGGAGGGCAAGAGATGCTGTGGCTTTAGCCTCAGATCTCTCATAACAATAACCTTCCTGGGTCGCATTCCAGCCACTACAGCCACCACACTTAGGGAAACCCAGAGCTGCCTCGTCTGACCAGAGAGTTGCAGTTCGTTTTCTGTCTCTCCCAAATGCTGATACATTTGCCAACCCAGGAACATTTTCAGTGCTAAGCATCTGAAGCTGGTTAATCTTGACTGTCTATGTCATGGGATCTGGAACCAACTAAGAAACAAACACACCTCTGGGTGGATCTGTGAAGGCCTTTCAGGAAGGGACTAACTGAAGGAGAAGACTCTTCCTCAGACTGGGTGGCACCTTCAGCCAGCTGGCCCAGATGTGAGAAGGTCGGGGGCAGGGAGGGGGGCACATCGGTCTTGTACCTCTGCCTTTGCTTCTTGTGGTGAGAGCATCTATTGCTGCTGATGTCAGAGTCTGTCGCTTTGGCCTTCCAATGCAGGCTGAAGAACAACACTCTCCAGAAATCCTCCTGACTCTGCACCAGACAGGGATGCTGAGACAATGCTGTGGACCAAGCCGACACAAGGTTCTTGGCCTTTCCAATATGCAGATGGCCACTGTTGAACTACCCAGCCTCTACTGTGAATCTCCTTTCAACATGTTAACACACACACACACACACACACACACACACACACACACACACACACCACACATACGCACGCACGCACACGCTCTTCTAGTTGAGTAATCAGGTATTAGGGTGATCAACCTCAGACAATAGAATATGGAGAGTAACAAGCAAGCTTGTCTCTGTATGTGGTGGAAGACTGGATAAGGACCCGTCATCCAGGGCACTGATGAAACACCTTTAGAGGTGTCCGTGAGACTTTCCTAGAGATTAACGGAACGGGAAGAGACTGTCTGGAATGTGTGCAATGCCACCACCTGGGGTGGAAGAAAGAGGCAAACTGATGTGTTTAAGTGTTCTGTGGCGTCTGCACGCTCACCAACATTTGTTATTGTTTCCTTCTTTCTTTTTATCTTTTTTTTTTTTTTTGCTTTGAAATGTGATTTCCCCCTTTTTTTCTTTTTATTTATTCTTCTCTCATACCATACATCCCGGCCACAGTTTCCTCTCCCTGCACTGTTCCCAGACCCCCACCTCCCCTCTACCCCAGATCCACTGCTCTTTGTTTCCCTTCAGAAAAGAACAGGCCTCCCGATTTCTGACTGGGTTTGAGATAGAATATCATTTTTTTTTCAAAACCTCAATTCTTTTTTTTAGGTAACAAGTGGATTATGTCCACTGCACTGTATGAAACACCATACTCTCATGCTGGAAAGGAGCAGTTTTAATTTGTATTTCTCTGATGGCTCATGATGTTGAACTATTTTTTCCCCCCATGTTTACTGGCCATTTGTATTTTAGCTTTTGGGAAGCATCTCTTCATTTCACTAGCCCATTTATTGACTGGGTTGTTTGCCTGTTTGTTTAGATTTTGAAGCTCTTTCTGTAGTCTAGATAATAATCCTCGGTCAGAGGCAGAGCTAGCAAAGATTTTTTCCCCATCCTACAGATTGTCTGTTCCCTTAATATCTGTTTCCATTGCTGTACAGAAGCCTTTTAGTTTCCTCAAGGCTCAGCTTCACGGTTGTTGCCTGTGTTTCCCAAGTGACTAGAGTCCTAGTCATGAAGTGCTTGCCTATGCCTGGATCTTGAATGGTTTTCCTTTAACACCTTGAGAATTCCCAGTCTCACATTGAAGTCTTCGATCCATCCGGAGTCGATTTTTGTGTGAGGTGAAACATATGGATCTAGTTTCGTTTTTCTGCATGTGGACACCCAGTTTTCCCAGCACCACGTGTTGAGGAGTTGGTCTCCTCCAATGTATGTTTTTGGCATGTTTGCTCTATCAGGTGACTGTAGCTGTGTGGGTTTTTAACTGGGTCCTTATTCTGTTCCATTAATAATGTAAGTGTTTGGTTTTGGGCTGATACCAGGCTGGTGCAGCATAAATGCTCTCCCTTGCTGGGGCATTTCTGTAGCCCCCTGTGGCTGGTGCTGTGGCTCAGGCTGGTGCAGGAAAGATGCTCTCCCTCCTTGGGGCATCTCTC
>CABHPP010125379.1:3590-47869 GCA_902168425.1 Peromyscus attwateri | reverse complement strand
TAAACATGAGTAATTTGGTAAAATGAGAATTATTAGTCTGTTGCTATTATACTATCATACAACTCTGAAAGATGTTACATGTTTGTGAAATAGGTTCCTTGAGTTCCTAGACATTTTTTATGTTCTTTGATTTCTTTTAATTATTTTATAAATGATTACAAATCACATTAAATATAGTTTAAAATGCTCTTTAGAATGTAATTTCAGTTGATACACAAAACAAGTTATGTGATAACTGACATCATTTCCTCTGACAATGTTTCCTTCATTCAGGGCCTGCCTGCTGTGTATGTTAAATGTTCCCCGGCACTGTTCCCCACCTCAGCTACTCTTGTCACGTACTTCATGCTTCCTCCTTGACTCCTGTGTTAGAGAGAGACTTTGTCTTCCATATATTTTCCTACTTCAGAAATAGCAAACCCCTGTGACTTCCTGTTTCAGTAGATGACGCCTAGGGAAATGTGGGAAAATGTGGAACGTGTCAGTCTTGTAAAAGGACAAGAGATTCTGTTGTCTAGATTACTGCACTGCTGGGTGTGGGCTACATCCCCATAATCCTAGCGCTTGGGAAGCCCCAGTGTGCCACACAGTGAGACTCTTTCTCAAGAAGAAGAGAAGACAAAGGTAGTACATTAGATGAGGCTGTCATTCTAGAGGCGGGGCTCACTTGGGAGTGCTTGCCTGGCATTTATAAGGCTGTGGGTTTGATCCCCGCACCAAAATTAAAATGTGTAACAACCTTAACGCCTGTAAACTCCATTTCTAGTTTCTTTAGAGCTTGTTTGGAGGTTTTGGTGGGGAGCGCAGCTATTCATATATCCTTAACCAGAAAACAAAAACCACCAGGCTTTCTTTATAGGGCAGTTTGTCCTCCTGATCTGAGCATATGGCTTTTGGGAGGGAGATACTTGAAACATGAAGAAAGAGGGAACACCCAACTAGGCAGCCATATCAGCCTAATAATCAACCCTAGTGACCAGTGGGGTGACAGATGTCACTGCCGAATCATCCATATATTCTCTAGTGTCGTTACAATGCCATCTCCTGCTTTTCTCTCCCTTCTCTGTGCCTCCTGCTCAGTTTTTCATTATGACCGCATACAAATAGGTTAAAATATGACATGGGCTCACATGCATTCTTTAAATAACTAGCCCGTCTTTCTGATCGCTCCCCCTTCAGCTTCCTTTTATATATAGTTAGTCTCCAGAGTGTAGTTAATATTTCATCATACATATATAGTTACCATGAGCCAACACCATTATTCTCTTCTTTATGAACATTAGTCTTAGTTAATAAACTTATATGTAATTAGTCTATTTCAGCCATAGAGTAACCATTACATTGTATTAAAATTTATTGTGTGTGTATCTTTCTCTGCTGGTAAATTAACTGAGTGCAGCTGTATCTTTTTTATACTGTTCAGTTCCTAGCAGAGAATTTGAATTCAGTGGCTTAAATTATATCTGCCATGTTTGCATTCAGAAGAAAATTTAATGTTTGGTCAATGGGATCAACAAATACTTGTTTAGTACCTACTTTGGGTTTAATTCTGATTAGGGTAAAAACATGGAAAAATGTATATAACTTGATTCTTAATTTTCAGGGAATTTTTAGTCTGAGTGAGTATGGGGGGCCATCCCACCCCCACTTTTCCCCAGAGTGCTCTTGAGTAGGAGCAGCAGGAAATATTAGAAGTAAACAGGGGAGAGACACAGATAGAAAATACAGGATAGCCTCAGGAGGGCCTGACTCTCTGCACTAGGGAATTTAAAGGAACGCCAAGAGGTGGGGTAAAAGACCTCCCCCAGCACCACCAAGTGCAGACCACCCCAGACACCTGCACTCAGGCCCGTGATCCAGTCATCCTCTATGCGGACCTGCTGGGTAAAGCCTAAATGGGCTCCAACAGGTGAGAAGGTACTAGTTACATTCCTAAAGTGGTTTTGGACTATATGAACAATTCTAATCTGAGTAGTACTTTGCTGAATAAGATAAATGAAAACAATTAAGTAGAATCCTTCATTGGACACTCGCATTGGGTATGATGACTGATACATACTGATTAAAATGTTAGAGAGGAGTACTAACTGGCAGGCTGAAGAATTTCTACCCTAACATAGTAAATAAAAGGAAGGTGATGATTTAGGAGTATTGGTCTTGTGAGAGAAGGAAGTGAAGAGATTGTAGAGGAAAATAAGTCTGGAAATTTTCAGCAATGTAGGACTGAGCTGTGAGAGCCAAAACTGTGTAGGAAGAGAAATACATAGATGTAAAAAACAGACCTAACAATCTTAATGTAAAATAAAAAATAAGTTACATACCTTATTCCAAGAAGAAAGAACCAGGGCACAGTCAAACCAAGTCAAGCAAAACCAAACTCCATCAGTATGAATAACTCAGTGTCTGTGCCTGAGATATAATCAAGGTCTTCTGGGTTCCAAAGGGCTTGGACAGTCTCTGCAATTCACAGCACCTGCAGCTTGTCTAGGCTCAGACTGTCCTTGGTGGCCAGGTCTCCACTGCAGGTGTCTGCATACACCACTCCTGAGCTCTTTTCAGGGACTCTAATCCTGCCACACAGCCTTAGCCCCTCTCCATGACACCTTCAATCCAGAGGCTTTTGCTTCCCTGAGGCTGCCCCATCACCAATTTGTCTCCCTGACCCTCTCAGTGCCAAGCCTCAACTGTTCTCCATGGTCCCTTCATGCCTTTAAAACTGATACCACCTGGGACCCCTCTCAGTGCCAAGCCTCAACTGTTCTCCATGGTCCCTTCATGCCTTTAAAACTGATACCACCTGGGAGGCTCTTACATATTACCAAGTTCAGCTGCCAGCGTAAGATACAACTTTAGCTCCCTCTGGAACTCTTCTGTGTGCTGATCTTGAGGACACACTCCCCAGAAGATTGTACCTCAGTGACGCCGGTTTCTTCCCAATCGTCACTGCTTCTCTCAGCTCAGCTAGTGGTATGGATTGTCACCAGCTTCAGACAACGCAGATTCTAAATACAGAGTATGACACAAACAGCCCAGTAGTCTGAAAGGAACTCTCCAGCTTCCCTCTGAACCCTCACAAGCCAGGCCTCCATCATCTGCACTGCTTTCATCATTAGTCTGAGTTACCACGACAGCTCACTAAAGCTTTGAAAACTCAATGGTTTTTCCAGCCCAAGGTTCCATCCACAATCCTCCCCCAACACAGCATGGTCAGGTCTGTTAAAGTAATCTTCCACTTCTGGTAACAGTTTCTGTCTTGGCCAGAGTTTCTATGGCTATTATAAAGTACCATAACCTAAAAGAACTTGGGGAGGAAAGGGTTTATATTACCACTTTCAGGGAAGGCAGGAGAAGAACTCAAGTAAGGAACCTGGAGGCCGGAACATCATGATGCAGAAACCATACAGGACTTCTGCTGACTACTGACTTGATCCCCACTGATGGTCCAGCCTGCTTTCTTCTAGCACCTAGGACTACCAACCCGGAAGTGGCACCACTCACAGTGAGCTGGGCCTTCCCACATCGACCATCAATCAAGAAAATGTACCACAGGCCAATCTGGTCTGGGCATTTTCTCAGTAGATGTTCCCTCTTCACAAATGACAAGTTTGTGTCAAGCTGACATACAGTCAGTCAGCACATATACCAAAGATAATCCTAAAGTGCAATTTAAAAACTAGGAATATTGTTTTACTGTCTAACATGGAATAGTTTGGAAGGGAAGGGAAATGATTCTTATAAATAAGAGAATATTACGCCGGGCGGTGGTGGTGCACGCCTTTAATCCCAGCACTCGGGAGGCAGAGCCAGGTGGATCTTTGTGAGTTCGAGGCCAGCCTGGTCTACAGAGCGAGATCCAGGAAAGGCGCAAAGCTGCACAGAGAAACCCTGTCTCGAAAAACCAAAAAAAAAAAGAGAGAATATTACAATATACAAAGAGAATTTTGAATAAACCGTGTAGGAGGTTGGGGATTAGTGACAGAAATGGTACTGTGGCCACCTGGACTCATCTACAGAAGAGAGCAGTAGAACTGGTGCATTTCTAGGTGGTTCCTTTCTTAAAGATTAAGGAAAAATTTGCCCAGTGCCACCAATTTTGTGACCTAAATTCATAGTGGTCTTGTTTGTGTGGCCCTTGCAGATATGTCTTATAGCCATGTCTTATCTATTCTGTAGTATATCTCACTGAGCACATGTGTCCTTGCTTTGTAAATGTCATTGGTGTCACATCATTTCTGTTATTAGGAAAATACCTGACTTTAGAAATGTGGTTTAGAACACTTAGAACTGTAAGTGCATTCTTTCCTTGAATTGTTTTCTGACAAAAATGGTGCACACTCTATTATGTTTGGCAGTTGGAGGAAATGTGGACTGGAAGCAGATCGCAAGTATTCAGGAGTCTATTGGAGAAACCAGCTCTCAAAGTGTTGTGGTTGCTGTAGATAGGTAAGGTGTTCATTTTCTCCCTTCCCACTTGAATACTCTTTCAGTCTTATTTTGCTCCTTGTTTAAAAAGAAAAAAAAATACGGTCAAAATAACTTTGAGAAAGTAATACAAGACTATTTTGTGATATACTGTGATTTAGATGATGAAGTACCTTTAATTTTGGTTTTACAAATGTAAAATACAGGAAGAATTTTAATTGCATAAAACTGTTACAATTTGGTACTGGAAATATTAGGGAAATATTCTTGATGAAAAACATCACAAATCTCTCTATAGAAAATTATTCTTTTTTCAACCCTTGGAAATGAAGCTTAATTTATCTTTCTAGTAAGTGGTGTAAAACAGCATTCTGGATAAAGTGAATGGATTTTTCTGGAAATTCTCATTATATGCTTCTTTGGAAAGGTCTTTAAATTTTTTGCATTCTATACATTTCTAGGTATTCCCGGTTTTTTTGTTTTGTTTTGTTTTGTTTTTTGTTTTTTGGTTTTTTTTTTTGGTTTTTCGAGACAGGGTTTCTCTGTGTAACTTTGCGCCTTTCCTGGATCTCACTCTGTAGACCAGGCTGGCCTTGAACTCACAGAGATCCACCTGCCTCTGCCTCCCAAGTGCTGGAATTAAAGATGTGCGCCACCACCAGCCAGCCTTGATGGTTATTTTTTTCCAGGTAAATGTTCTCAAAATTGAAACCACATTTTACAACACTGGCATTCAAATTTTTTTTTAAACTACTTATGTTTGAAGCTTTCAAAAATGTATCAGTCTTTGCTTGATGGTCTTGAGACTCAAACTAATTCATTATTTACTTCACTTCAGATAAAACTGGGGGGGGTGGTGCATACCTGTGCCTGCCCATGTGGAGGCCAGAGGTGAATATCAAGTGTCTTGTCCCACCTTATTCTTTGAAGCAGAGTCTCTTACTGGTTGACCTGGAGCTCACCACTTTGGCCAGTCTGGCTAGCAGAAGGTCCTCTTTCCACCTGCAGTGCTGACATTCAGATTTTTATTGGCATGGGTGCTGGGGATCTGACGCAAGCCCTCAAGCTCTCACAATGAGCACTCCGTAAAGGCAGCTCCCCATTCTCCCAGAGAGAAGTTTGTGCCAAGTACAAACAACTAGATTGGTCAGTGGGTCCTAACTGTGAAAGTACTTTCTGGAACTTCTTTCTTGAAAAGAATTCCTGGTGTTTGGTGTTGGATGTTTTGTTTGTTTATTGTCTTCCTTGTGTAGATTCTGAAAATACTATCACCTTGTATCTACCATGTATTTAGCATGAAGGCTTATGACATATAGTTTCTTTGATGTGTTATTTTATGTCATCCTTTACGTCAGCAAGAGCTGAGTGTTATTAGTATCCTCATTTAACAAATGAAAAACTGGAACAGAAGAATTTAATAAGTTGCTCATTCTCACAACCAGCTAGTTTTGTTTTATTCTTTCATTCATAGAGAAATTTGGGGAGTAGAACAAGCCTATGGGTCTGTCCAGAGCCCTCCTTCCTCTGTTCAGCTCCAGAGCCGGGTAGTAGCTGCCATTTTTGCTCCTAGGCTATCTTCCATTTCAGTGATGTTTCTGTCTTGTAGAAAGTCATCTTTATTGTTATGAGGATCTATTTAGATATTATAAAACCCTTGAAGTTAAGGCATGACTGTAAAGCCTCCACAGGCTGCTGTGCTCTGGAACATGGCTTACTTAGCTTTGGTGGACCATGACTGGGAATAGAGTGGCCCCTCAGAGGCTGCCAGAGTGAGTAGGAATTTGAACGCCCTGCCGTCTCCAGAGCCTCTGGTTGCTGTGGTAATTCTCTGTCCTTGCCTTTGGTCTCCACTCTGCAGTCAGCACAGCCCGCCGCATCCCTGCCCTGTGATTGCAGAGTCTCCATTTTACTGCCCTACACTTTGCCATTTGCTTTTTTTATTCTCCAGTTAAATCCTTTTTTACTTTTTTGATGTCTTTTCTGTTGTTCTCTTATATTGCTTACTTATTTTATTCTGCTATGTTTTGCTTACAGCTTTGCCTTCCGTGAGACTTCCTCTAGTTTGGGAGAAATCAGCTGATCACATTTGCATAATCTAGCAATTTTTACTTTGGTTGATATGAGAACTTTGTAGCTTTTCTGTATTTTAGGTTCTGGGTTCAGTCTAACCATTGGGCTAAATGGTATGCACTTCTTGATGTTCCCCCATGAATTTTTTGCCAAGTTTTTTTTAATTACTTACTTCATTTTACCCAAAAGAACAGTACGGAAAATCTTAAGCCATTCCTTAGCAGGAGCTGAGATTTTACATTTGCCAACCTGTTTTGTTTCTTATTGTTATATTGAAGATTAAAATTAGTTGTATGTGAGACATTCAGATTGTGTTAGTAGAGAAAAACAAGAATACATTGAAAATGTTTGCTGCAAGTTTAATTCATGTCAATATGATGCTGTGTGGAGAATACTTAGGGAGACTTTGGAGTCAGCCTGCTGCAGTTTGAATCTTGGCTCTGGCACTTACTGGTTCTGGGACTCTGAAGAAGTTGTAACTATCTTTGCATGAGTTGTCTGTTTACAGGTATTGGGTTATAATAGCCCATATTTTGATTATTGAATGAATATGAATATATATAAGATACAAGGATAGTACCACCTGGTGACTGATAACTCCTACTCTTATTACAGTATTTTTAAGATGAATATTTGAGCTGTCCCTGCCTTTGAGGTTTCCCCTTTAACTTGTACATCTAGTTGTGAACATTTAAGTTGAGGACTATCATAATACCTGTGAAGATCTAGTCTCCTCCTCATACTGTTACACAAAGTCCAGCTCCTGGTCAAGAGAACAGGTTGTCCATGTGTGTCCTGAGTCTGTGACAGTGACACAGAGAAGCACTCAGGAAGGGAGGAGGAAGGGAGGGAGGAGGCTGCACAAACTCTTGACTAGCAGCAGGAAACTGGTTCAGCCAGTCCTTGGGGAAAGTGAGAGCATTTGTAATTGTTTTGTCATTTTTAAGTTCTAAATGAATTTCCTAATCAAATGAACATTGTTTATAAAAATAAAACACAACTGTATCTTAAGAACTTGCTTAGGATTTGAGATATATATAAATCAGTGGTAGAGCACTTGCTTAAGGCTAGTAGATTATCTGTAAAAATAGAAAATCCCATCATTTCCTGGTAAACCAGTTAGTTCATTGCTTTCACAGATCAAACTCCATAAGATACTTGCCTCATATTTGCAAATATGTAACTGAAGTTACATTGTACACTCTGAGTACAGAATATAAGTGGGAAGGAGAAAACAGTTCAGATAACTCTTGTTAGTAAGCTGTATGATGAATAAATACTCACTTGGCCCTCTTAAAACACCTAAGAACTTTTAATACTCCAGGCCATTACTTTTGAGTTGGTGTAACAGAAGTAAAACGTCATAAGTTTTTAAATTATGTTATTTTTCCCCAGAATATTCACAGGATCTACAAGGCTAGATGGAAATGCTATTGGTGAGTATAAATATTTATTCTACTTGTAAGCTGTCCTTTTTGCTAAAAAGCTTTAAAGTTAAGATGAAAATGTAAATGTATTTATTTTTTAGTTGATTTTGTTCGTTGGCTCTGTGCTGTGTCTATGGATGAATTGCTTTCCACTACACACCCCAGGATGTTTAGTCTACAAAAAATAGTAGAAATATCATACTATAACATGGGAAGAATACGACTGCAGTGGTCTCGGATTTGGGAAGTTATTGGAGATCATTTTAATAAGGTATTTGAGTAATTATAGTATTTGTTTACATTTGCAATATTTTTCCTTGTTTAAATTTCCCTAGTCATAATCTCATTGAATTTTTTTTCCCTTCTAAGCAATTGTCTGTTACAGTTTTATAATTAAATTTAGAAAACCTTTCAGGAATCATGCTACAAACTTTTATTACTGGCACTTTGGGTAGGTTGAGGCAGAGTGTCTGTGAGTTCAAGGCTAGCTTGGACTACATGTATGGCAAGATCCTGTCGCAAAAAGGAAAAAGAAGGCTCTTACAGAGGACCCAAGTCCAGTTCCCATTGTCCACATCTAGCAGCTCACAATCACCTAGAGTTAAAACTCAAGTTTCAGAGGATCTGATGCCCTCTTCTGCTCTTGGACACATACACACATGTACAAATATACACACAGAGAGACAACACAAATGCACATTCATGTGTAGGTTTTTTTAAAGGAAACAAAACTTTTTGAGTTGCATTCTTTTTAGAAATGATTGCTGAAAATTTTGACAATTTCATTAAAAATGTCTATTTTCCATTTTTCGCATCCTGGTGCCTTTGTGAAGAACCTAGGATTCATCTTCTTATGCTGATTGTTTTGTGCCTTTTTTCTAAGGCAATAATGAGAAATGACAGTTTCACCTCTAACATCTGCATCTTGGTCCTGTTGCTGCCCTCACAGGTCGGTTGCAATCCTAATGAAGATGTAGCCATATTTGCAGTGGACTCCCTGAGGCAGTTGTCAATGAAGTTTTTAGAGAAAGGGGAACTTGCAAATTTCAGATTCCAAAAGGATTTCTTAAGGCCTTTTGAACATATAATGAAACGAAACAGGTAATACGTTTTTTTGGGGTTTTTTTTGTTTTGTTTTGTTTTTTAGTGGAATAATGCCAGTAAGATCTTATTATGTCCTAGACCAAGAAAAAGAAATGGGTTGAATTTTGTGTGGAAACATATTTCAGCAGTTACATTACTATTTTAGGTCTCCAACAATTCGAGATATGGTTGTACGGTGCATAGCACAGATGGTCAATTCTCAGGCTGCAAATATTCGCTCAGGATGGAAGAATATTTTCTCAGTATTCCATCTAGCTGCATCAGACCAAGATGAAAGCATAGTGGAACTTGCATTTCAGACAACAGGGCACATTGTCAGTAAGTATTCCTTAACTGTCTTGAGTGCAGATAGAAAAGCTGAATGTGTTCAGTTGATTTGTAGTGCTGGGGGTTGAACTCAAGGCCTGGGGCTTGCTAGGCCAAATACACTAACAGTGAACTTATCTCCAGCGGCTGGGGTGTGGGGGGCAAAGCATTTGGTTGATTCTTTTTTTTGTTTGTTTGTTTTTTTAAGATTTGTTTATCTATCATGTATACAGTGCTCTGCCTGCGTGTATCCCTTCAGGCCAGAAGAGGGCATCAGATCTCATTACAGATGCTTGTGAGCCACCATGTGGTTGCTGGGAATTGAACTCAGGACCTTTGGAAGAGCAGTCAGTGCTCTTAACCTCCAGCCCCAAATCTTTTTTTTTTTTTTTTTTTTTTTTTTCCGAGACAGGGTTTCTCTGTATAGCCATGGCTGGACTGGAACTCACCCTGTAGACCAGGCTGGCCTCGAACTCACAGAGATCCACCTGCCTCTGCCTTCCAAGTGCTGGGATTAAAAGTATGCGCCGCCACCTCCATGGTTGATTCTTTTAGTGTTCTTGACCACTGTACCATCTCTTTGCCCTTGAGGGAAACTGAAGTATTAAGGATGGAAGTTAATCTAGTATAATGACTAAATGTTTGCTGTACAAGCATGATGCCTGGAGTTTGGGTCTCCAGCACCAATAAAAACAATCTGGGCACAGCCAGGCACATCTGTAAACCCAGTTTGTGTTTATGTGGGGTGGGACTGTCTTGGTTATCATTTAGTGAGTGCTTGCCTAACTATTAAGCATTTTACTTAAATATTTCAAGTAAAAATGTCCTTGTAGGCATTGTTAAACAGAGGCATCCAGAGAGCAGTTAATTCTGCATATCTGTCCAACAAAAGTTAGAGTACACCTGTGACTTTACTATCTGGTGTTTATGTTGTGAACAAAATAGACACATCTCACTTGCCTCACTACTCAGGACAGGCTAGTCATCAAGACAACTCAGACCCATTTTTCTTAGATGTCAAAATCCTTGACAACCTGTGAGAAGTATGTACTACATTAGAGGTTAATATATTTTGAATACAATTAAAATAATTGAAATGTGTCGTTATTTCTGTTTATTTTTCTCTGTTTTAGCTCTTGTATTTGAAAAGCACTTTCCAGCGACTATTGACTCTTTCCAGGATGCAGTGAAATGTTTATCTGAATTCGCATGTAATGCAGCTTTCCCAGACACAAGTATGGAAGCAATTCGACTTATTCGCCATTGTGCAAAATACGTGTCTGATAGACCTCAGGTATAGCATTATTTAGTAAACAGAATCTTGCTGAGTAATGAGTATAATCTGAAGTCTATATTTGTTTGGAAACTTGAGGTATAGGAAGCATTTATTTTGAGCCCAAAATTAGTCTGAACTTGATTCTGAGTTTAGATGGCCAGTGACTATACTAGCCATTACTATAGCTGTCAGGTGTTCCAAGTAAATAAATTTATTCATTTAATTTTCGTAACACCAAATGGGGCAGGAGTGTTACAACTTTATATAGATAAGGAGAGCGGTACGAGAAGTCTGAGTTGTGTCCATAGCGGCTTTGAGTCCGGCCTGTCTCTAAGCATCCGCCCTGTCACCTGCCCGCCTGGGCTTTGCGGCACTGAAGTTCGTTGGCCATGGAGGAGTGTGTACTTAAGCACTGAAGTAAAAGGCTGCATTGACAACCTTGCTGATTTTACCTTGCATATCTGAAGCTACCATGTGCAAACATGGGGAGGGACGTATGTACACATGTGTATATGTAGGTTTCTGTGGAGGCTGGAAGCATCTGATGCCCCTAGAGCTGGAGGTAACAGGCTGTTGTGGACCACCTCACAGGGGTGCTGGGAACCAAACTCAGTTTCCTTGCGAGAGTAGGATGTGCTCTTAACTGCTCAGCCATCTCTAGCCCTGTAAAGCCAACTTCTTTAAAAAAAAAAAAAAAAAAAAAAGGCTAGTCAGAGGCTCTTCACAGACATTTGTAAGTCATAAGCTTTTTGTAAATTATTATGTATTGAATGTCTCACTTTTGATTGGTAAAGCACTTTGTTTTTCCTGAGAAATATAAAACTGACTGTGTAAGAGGATTTGTCTTTGCCTTATGACTCCACCTTTCCTCTTGAAGGCGTTCAAGGAGTACACGAGTGATGACATGAACGTGGCGCCTGAAGACAGGGTGTGGGTGAGAGGATGGTTCCCGATCCTCTTTGAGTTGTCCTGTATCATCAATCGATGCAAATTAGATGTAAGAACCAGGTAACAGTCCAGATTTGAAACTTAAGTTTGGAAGGGTTTATTTTTATTCTAATTCACTTTTAGTATGGATACACGCAAGTTTATAGTTACCACAAAATTGTTTTGTTTTGTTTTGTTTTGTTTTACCAAATATATTAATTAGGGAGGGAGGGAGAGAGGGAGGGAGGGAGGGATAGATGATAGAGCGAGTGAGCGAGCTTGCCAGCCAGGTGGGGGTGGTGCACACGCCTTTAATCCCAGCATTCAGGAGGCAGAGGCAGGCAGATCTCTGTGAGTTCCAGGCCTCCTGGTCTACAGAGCAAGTTCCAGGACAGCCAGAGATACCTAGAGAAACCCTGTCTTGAAAAACCAAAAAAAAGAAGGAGGAGGGGGAGGAGAAAAAATATATATAAGAGATAGGTACATTTTAGACTACATTAATATGATTACTAGATATATTAGTGTAAAATGAAATATATTACTTAAATCCGTCTTTTACTCTGTTTTTAACTTCTGTGTTTAATGCTGTAAATATTTTTTTTTTGTTTCAATTCAGAAACTGCAATTAATGACAAAATTTCTTCCTGGTAAATGGTAGAAGCATTTTTAAAAATTAATTAGCTTTTTTTGTTGTTTGTTTTTGAGACAAAGTATCATGTAGCTCAGGCTGGTCACTCCCTTCCAAGTACTTATGCTTACAGAAGCCACACTGGCTAAAAGAATTTGTAAATGAGGGAGGGGGGATGGTCACATTGGGACAGGGAGATAAGTGGGATTGGAATGTATGATGTGAAATCCACAAAGAATCAATAAAAGTAAAAAAAAAAAAAAAAAAAGAATTTGTAAATGAAAATGAATAGTCTTGAATTTTAACAAGTTGCTAAAGAAGTCCTCTGCCAAACAGTCTATCATGTGAAAGTATAAAGTAAAATGTTTGATAACGTTATTGATAATACTGAGTTTTATGAGAAACCTCTATGGTCTGAGTCCTACTTTTTATATTATAATCTTATTTCATCAGAATTTCTGTTCTAACATATACAGCTATAAAAGTGAAACATTCTTCAGGCTCTAATTCCCAGTTTAATTTTGATGGGTATAGTTTTAACTTAGGGGAGGAAGAGAGTCACTTCGGTCTCTACCCTTGTTCATAACATGCATTGGGTGCTGCAGGCTGCTGTGAACTTGCTAAGGGACTGAACATTACATGCTTATCTTACATATCCATCCACATAACATGTTTTTTGAGAACCTACTACATGTGCTAGGCCTGAGGAACACAGCAGCATATGACCTAGGCTCTGTACCAGTCCTTAGGAAATTTTCAGAGACATTTTTGTTTTAACTGACCATTTTAACACTTCTAGAAATAAAATTACCAGACAGAAGTTACATATAGGGAAAAGATAAGCTTAAATAATTTCACTAAAGTGGTATTTCAAGAAAGATAATAAATCAGAAAGGCAGTTTTTGAATATCAGTTTCAGTGCTTAAAAGCTTGTCAGTGTGATCTTTGGGTGGTTTATTTGTTCATCACGTATTGACTTGCCTGAGTTCTTAGCACTGCCTAGAATATAGCAAGAACCAAGAGATATGCAGGCAATTCCCTCGTGGAGACTAGGCCTCAGTGGATTGGTTAGTCGATCTTTTGTATGGGTACATTATGTGAACAGAGTTCATAGTGGTAGCTGAAAATCCCCACAACCCTTTGAAAAGGGTTTTTCTAACATCATTTTTCTTTGTTCTTAGACTGCTGTGAGTCCTTTCTTCCTTTTCCATAGTTCTGCAAAATCTGTCTTAGTCAGTGTTCTACTGGGCATCCTGACCATGGCAACTCTTGTGAGGAAAGCATTTAATTGGGTCTGTTCAGAGGTCTAGTCCATTATCTATCGGCATGGCAGGAAGCGTGGCAGCAGGCAGGCAGACATGGTGCTAGAGAGACAGCTGAGAATTTTTCATCCAGATCAGCAGACAGCAGGAAGAGAGAGACACTGGGCCTTGTTTGAGTATTTGAAACCCCAAAAGCCCATCCCTCGTGACACACTTCTTCCAGTAAGGGCCACATCTCCAAATCCCTATCAAGTAGCTCCTCTCCCTAATGACCAAGCATTCAAATCTGTGAGCCTATGGGGGCCATTCCTATTCAAACCACTGCAGATTCCATGTACAGTTTTTAACAGCTAGACTGGTATGAGTGGGGAACAGAAAAGTAAACAAACTTACGGGCAGAGCCTTTGGAGTTTTTCTTTTCTAGATGATGTGTATCCTAAAGGAACCTGTTATTTTACAACTTAAAATTGCTTTATATTCAATGTGCATTAACAACCAGTATTAACTTTCCTTTTTTAGTAGCTTTGTAAACCTTTAAAGCTTCTTAGAAAGTTTTGCTTTGCATTACAGCTTTCCTAATTGTGTTCTGTTATTTAGGGGCTTAACAGTTATGTTTGAAATAATGAAAACATATGGCCACACTTATGAGAAACACTGGTGGCAGGACTTATTTAGGATTGTTTTCAGAATCTTTGACAATATGAAATTGCCAGAACAGCAAACAGAGGTAAGAGAAGAACGGTTTTTTAGCATAAAGTTGTACCATTCTTAGGTTTTCACTCAGTACATTTTAGTGTTTGAAGCTAAACACACTGAACACAAAAGAATTCCTAGAATATGTTTCTTCAGTACGTGAGAAATAAGAATGTTTTCTTTCGTTAGCAAGGACACCATTTGGAAATAGACTGAAGTAATGATTTAACTTGTATTGTCATTGCTTTCATTAAACTGTCAGCTTCTCTTCCATGTTTTGTTATAGTCATAACTAAGAAACCCCAGTAACTTTCATTAATATTGGACGCTGAATTCTTGTTCAGTAAAGAATACAGAGTAAAATTAGCTTTATTTATTTTATTATAAACCACTTACAGAGTATGTATTTCAGGCTCCGTGGCTAGAGAGCCTCATTTTCCCTCTCTGTCCTGTATAGCAATATTAAATGGAGACTTTTGTAATTATCTTTAATGTAATTTAGGAGAGGAGATTTGAGACAGGGTCTAGTGGTTGATGGACAGCATGACCTTCACTTCATGATACCCTTTCCCCCCAGAAAGCCGAATGGATGACAACAACTTGCAATCATGCCCTTTATGCGATATGTGATGTATTCACCCAGTATTTAGAAGTTCTTAGTGATGTACTTTTGGATGATATTTTTGCCCAGCTATACTGGTGTGTGCAACAAGGTAGGTCTGTACCAGCTATGTTAACACCAAGTGTGACATGTGACACTGGAGATATGTAAATGAATTGCTCTTTTCTTTTCTAGACAATGAGCAGTTAGCACGCTCTGGTACAAACTGCTTAGAAAATGTGGTTATTCTGAATGGTGAAAAGTTTACTCTAGAAATCTGGGATAAAACCTGTAACTGCACCCTGGATATCTTCAAAACCACAATTCCTCATGCGTAAGATTTTATACAGGTCTACTTTATATTTGTATATTGACTGGGTTTAAAAGTGAGCAATGAGTCAACTGTAAAAACTGCATGGAGTAAGTCATTTGTGAAACAAAATCTTCAGTGTGCTTTTCCAGAGTTTGGGTCATAATATGATGACTACTGGTATTGTAAGATTTTATTTGAATGTATCACACCAGGTGATAGTTTGGTTTCAAGGAAGAGAGCCTTCCTTAACATATATTTCAGTTACAATAGATTTATTAATCTAAAGAAAACCTGTATGTAAATACTACCCTGTACACTAAATTGTCATCTTTCTGTAAGGAATGAGTTTTGAGTAGTTTTTAATCAGTAAAGAAACCAAGATACATTAACACCTGGATTCTTCATAGGCTAGATTAGAATTCATGCCCGGCACAGCCCAGGGGTTCTCTCTGATTTGTATATAGCTTTACTTACTGTCTGAAATGTTTCAGTCTGCAGATAGACTCTTCCTGGAAACATTAAAGTACACCCAGTGCTGATAGAAAGCCATATGAAAATGATCAGCTGTTCTACATTTTTAACTTTATATCCTGTTTTGTAACATGAATTAAATCTGGGTTATGGTCTTGAAATACTTTTATGAATAGTAAAAACATAAATAGAAAGTAAAACACAAATACACTAGAAAAATGGTCTGTACTGAAAGATGCACAGTGATTTCTTTGACCCACTTCCAGTTACATTTTTCACACTTACCTGGAGCAGGGTGAGCAGCTGACAACTGAGACATGTCTGTCGGTGTACGTGTGCCTGTGTCAAAGATAGTATAAAGCCTTACCTGCAGCAGTCCCCCTCCCTCCACCCGCCGTGAGCCGTTTATATACATCTACTGCTACGCACAGTTTTTAATTGGACCTGCATGTGTTTTAGTTTGTTAAGTTACACACTCATGGCCGTGTGTGTGTGTGTGTGTGTGTATCTTAATGGAAAGGATCTTCTGTTTATTGAAGTGAAATCATTTGTTGGCCTCTGTCTGGATTCTAGAGCTTACGCTTTTCAGAAAGGAGAATTTGATCCTTAATCATATTTCTTCTGCAAGCTCCTAATTCAGAGATGGCAAGTTAACCTCTCTTTGGGACCTAATTGACTTAATTTTCCTATCTTTAAAAAAATGGAATCTAAAGAGTTTTATGAATTTTTATTTTGTGTAAGTTATAATTCTATGAGGTTTTTTGAAAAGTGTCAGACTTTTAAAACAAGCTTGCTTTGGGGTGCTATTTAAGACATTAAGTAAGTTTAAAATCCATGACACTTCAGGAAGTGTATTTTACTATAAAACTATTATCCTTATAATTATATTGAGTGCTGCTGAACTATTTTCCAGAAGTACATCTTTTCAAATTTTTACTAAATGGATTTCAGAAAATTGCATTCATCAGTAGTCAGATTAATTTTTTTTTCGCTTTTTTTAATGCCCATTTAAAATATGCTGCATGTGGCATAACTCTTACCTGTGGCCCCAGTGACTGGTTTTTGTTTTGGTATCTTAAAGGCTCCTGACGTGGCGTCCTGCTTCTGGAGAGCCTGCTCCCCCTTCTCCATCACCTGTGAGTGAAAAGCAGTTGGTGAGTAAGTCAAGCCTGTTTGAAGTTGTCCATGGCACGTCATCTCACTGTGGGCCACACTCCGTGTGTCACCGTCCTGATTTGTTCCCCTTGCTATTACACGGCACCTAAACCTTGGGAGTCTAGAAGTAACTGCAGCTGCAAAGTGAGCAGTCAGTACCGTGAGGGAAGCTGCCCTCTGCTGCCACACTGGCACCTTACTGTCACCTCCTTCCATGGCAGAAGGCAGGGGGGCGGCAAGAGCCTCTTTACACTCTCCATTCCTTCTGTACTAAGGCACCACTCTGTCCATAGGGCACTGCCCTCTTGTCAAATGACCTCTTATTATTGTGCATAGAGGATTAAGTTTGATCATGAATTTTGTTTCTGAATTTCACACATACACTAATGATTGTCACATAAGAATGTCTGGGTTCAAACATTTGAACCCTGGCAGTGAGACCAACTCTTTTTAAAAGATGGTATCAGTTTCTTGTGTTGAAATCCTCAGATTAAAATTCCTGATATAATAACGGTTTTATATTCTGTTTATATTTCAAGGATTATGAATGCAGATAGCAGATTATATAGAGATTTTCTACACTAATTTAGAGATATTATTAAATCTTGTTTTATTTTAATGGTTTACTTTGATATAATTTCACCGTACAGAAAATAGTTGAGGAATTCCAACGTGCCCTTCAGCCCATGTATTGGTTTCCTGTACACGGTTGTGCAGGAAGCACTTGACCAGCGTTAACTGAATTATTATTAGTGCTTTGACTTAAATATGTAGGACATGGGTCCTGTGTCTTAGCCTGGCTTCGCTGTCAGCCCCTTGGGCCATGTGACTGCTGTCCTGCTCCCACTCTGTCACGCGCCCCCCCCCCATCTTCACACTTCCTTGCACACTCTCCCCACGTGCTTTGTGTGCAAATAGGATGTCCTTTAACCACGACAAGAGTCACATCTTTCCTTGAAGATACCAAAAGGATAACTCAGATCACCACAAGCAAAACATCCTTGTTGGAACTATTTTTATCTGATATGTAGGCTTCATTCAGATTCTGCTTTTTCCATTTTACCATAAAACAGCAAGAAAAAAAAAACTAGATCACACTGTTCACATTGGTTTTCTAGCCCTTGAAAACTTTAAAAAGATTTGTTTATGTGTATATGTTATATGTATTTGCCTACAGGAGTTTTTGTGCTCCACAAGTGTGCAGGAGCCCATGGAGGCCAGAAGTGTTGCCAGGTTCCCTAGAACTTGAGTTATACATGGTTGTGAGCCACTATGTGGGTTCTGGGAATCAAACTCAGGTCCTTTGCAAGAAGAGTCAGCAGCCCCTAGCCCTTGAATTTTAAACCTAGGAGACCATAGAAGCAAGATAGTACCTACTGACCTGTTTGCTTCCCACAGCTTTTAAATTTCTCAACTAATTGTTAATAGTTAAAACATAGATTACATACTAAAGTAGTATTCTGTTTCTTGAGAACTGTGATATCTGCCACAGACTCATAATTGCTCCATAATCTATCTGCTGGTGTGATCCATTAGACACCCCACACCACTTGTAGGACATCCTGTGCATGCCAGGAATGAGCTTTCTCTCCTCTGTGGATACTCCTCCACTACACAGGGTGTGGGAGTCTATGGGAGACCAGCTCCAACCTGCTCCCACCTATCGAAGGGTTCTTGGGTGGAGGAGAGAGGAATGAGGAAATACTAGATAGAAAGATAGAAAGAGACGATAAAGACGGAGGCACAGGATAGCTTTGGGAGGGCCCTGGGTCAATACTCAGTCACCCAGTCCTTTATTGAAAAGGGCTTCTTATAACATGCCAAGGGGAGAGGCAAAAGACCTCCCCCTTACAAGATCAAACACACCGTACAGCCAAGGGTAGACCCTTCCAAACACCTGGTAAACATGCCTGTGGTCAAATCATCTCCTTATGCAGCCCTGCTGGGTAAAGCAAGCTCATATTCTCTGACTCTGAGTAAGGTCTTACTAGATAGCCTCTGTGGTCTCCACAACAAAGTAGCATGTGCAATATGGGTTTGTTTTCTGTCCCAAGGAAATCCTGGATGTGCACCATCTAGTTCTGTCCTGTTCTGCATGTCACTTGCTCTCCACATAAACTGAGACTTGTGGGGAAGATGACGTCAGATGCATCTCACCAGACACCTCAGGCGTGGGTACCAAAGATGAGTCCCACTCATGTCTGGGCACTGCACCCTGGCTCACCTTCCGATCTTGCAGCTGCTATTGCTGCTGCTGCTGCTGCTGTTTCTGCTCCCCATCAGCTCTGCCCTCAGCCTCTCTGTCTCGCCTCCTTAACGCCTTAGACTTTGCCAACGTTGTGGGAATTTCATTCCTAGCTGAAGTCTTTCTTGCTGTGCACTTAAGATACATATTTTAAAAGTAACCTGTCACTATAAAAATAGATGTAATAAAAGTACTTATATGTACAAGAAAGAATTCAGCGCTTAAAATGTACCAGTTTTGCCGGGCGGTGGTGGCGCACGCCTTTAATCCCAGCACTCGGGAGGCAGAGCCAGGCGGATCTCTGTGAGTTCGAGGCCAGCCTGGGCTACCAAGTGAGTTCCAGGAAAGGCGCAAAGCTACACAGGGAAACCCTGTCTCGAAAAACCAAAAATACATATATATATATATATATACCAGTTTTTATCCTACCTTCCTACTTCAACCCTACCCAATTGGTAGGCGTCCTTCCATTGTTTGCTATACGTTTACAGATAGTTACTATTATATACACACTTAAAAGAGTTTTTAAATGTAAATACTATTTAGCATATCTAGACAATATTTTCACAGCTACAGGAAGAATTTCTCTTTACCTGACATTCAAAAATTTCTAGAATACAAATAATTTTACAACCCTGCTGTAACACAGTTTATTACTGTAAGTATTCCTATGTGTTTTTACTTTAAAATGTTTTTTGAAGTCATCATGGTCAAATAATACTAAACTAGACTAAACAGTTTTTTACTTAAAGCTGCTTATGTGTTAAAAAAAAAAAAAACTTCCTTAGATCACTAAAACCCATAACAATAATAATCCAGCTCTATAATGTAGACTGCTTTATTGTTTAAAAATGTTTTCATAGGACTAGAGAGAGGCTCAGTGTTTGAGAGCAGGAACTGCTGCTGCAGAGGACCTGAGTTTTCCCAGCACCCACATGTAGCTCACAGCCGTCTGTAACTCTAGTTCCAGGGGAGCCAACACCCTTTTCTGGTCTCTGTGGGCATCTGCACTCATGAACACATACACATAATTAAGAATAAATCTTTAAAAAATGTTTTCATACTTAATCCTCCTATAGTAAATTTACATATAGTTCCCTATTTTATTCAGAACTGGAGATGACGGATCATAAGCTGTGTTTTCATTTGACGTGAAGCCAGTTAAAATCTAATTGCTTAGTACCGTTTCTAGGAACACAGGCCTCCACAACCCAGGTGAGGTCACACTTAGAGAAACAGCACAGTGCTTGTCCTAAAGCAATACACTGTTGTTACCAAGTAAAACAAAGAGGAATGTCAGCTACCCTTAGCTGTGTGACCCCACACTCGAGCATCCCATTTCCCACCTCTAATTCTTCACCTGTGAGGAAACCTGTCCAGAGAAGAAGAGCCCTGCTCGGGTCATTAAGCTTTTCCTCCATCCTGCTGTTACAGCTCAGGTCATACTGTGTGGGTCTGTTGGACTTGGGCCTGGCTTCTCTTGACCCCAAACTTCTCTTTAGTTGCCTTCATACAGACCTTTCTGTCCTTGGTTCCTTGGGCAACAGAAGATACTTCATTAGCTACTCCCACAAAGGAAATTCTGATGAACCACATGAAATTTCCCTCCACTTTAACACCTGTGAGTTGGGTTAGATCTGGAGAACACATGTGGTTAATGCTGACTAGTTTTGCATGCATTGTAACATCAAAATTCTTATCATACCACATGGATGGTATCAAGCCTGAACTCAAAGAGGATCAATTTTTTTAGTTTTTTTGCTTTTTCTTTTGTTTTTTGGAGGTTTTGTTTTGTTTCATTTTGTTTTTGAGGCAGGATTTCTTTATGCAGCTTTGGCTGTCCCGGAACTAACTAACTCTATAGACCAGGCTGGCTTTGAACTCACAGAGATCCGCCTGCCTCTGCTTCCCAAGTGCTGGGATTAAAGGCTTGTACCACCACCACCTGGCCTGGGTTTAGGTTTTTCGAGGTAAATTTCACTTTCTGCAGTCCAAGGTGGCCTCAGATTTGAGGCATTCCCCCTGTATGAACCCTCAGCCATTGTCTTAAAGATGTTCAACTTTTACCTATGTCTAGATAATTTAAACTGCAGGATATTTTCATGGATAATTTTTAAAAACTAGTATAATAGAAAATATGTGCCTCCTTGTAATGTGCTTAACAACGAATTTATCTTTTTAGGATACGATATCGCAGAAATCTGTAGATATACACGATTCTGTTCAACCAAGGTCTTCTGATAACAGACAGCAGGCACCGCTGGTTTCTGTTCCTACTATGACTGAAGAAGTTAGCAAAGTGAAATCGACAGCAAGTGAGTTATTTCTCTAAATAAAAATAAACTGTACTTTATGTAGGTAAGAGTCATTTTTTGATACACTTTTTTGGGGGGTGGAGGGTTCAAGGCAGGGTTTCTCTGTATAACAGCTCTGGCTGTCCTGGAACTCCCTCTGTAGACTAGGCTGACCTCGAATTCACAGAGATCCACCTGCTTCTGCTTCTGAGTGCTGGGATTAAAGGCGTGCGATACCACCACCCAGTTGTTACTCTTCTTAATAAGCATATGCCATAGTTGGTTTTGAAATAACTTTTTACTCTGTCCACCCATGTGGACATCTCTGACAGATGTTCTCTTTCGAGGACTTCATTAACATCTGTCATGTCAGTTTTGATCACACTAGTGTTTGCGTTGGGTGCACGCGTCTTCCTTCTCGGTCCCTCTGCAGTCCAGCCCCATTTTCTGTCTGTAAAGGTGGGAAGCTGCGTGTCTCCTCTGCCTGTCTGCCTGGGAGCTTAGTAAAGGACCCTAACGCAGGAGCTCCCAGCTCAAAGGACCAAGCTTTCTATACTGCTGCCTACCTCATGTCTCCATGGACCACCTTCAGATTTTTCATCACCTTTGCCCAAAAATGGGACATTCTCTCCTTTTTTGACACAGTTCAGTGTTGTTTGCTGAAAGCAAATAACACGTAGGAAAGACTACATCTCTTTAGAAAAGAATGTGGCTTTAAGCACTTTATAACACTTGAGTCTGTGACCAAAACAAGATGGCTTAGCAGGTAAAGGCACTTGCCACCAGGTCTGATGCCCTGCGTTGGTCCATGGGAACTCTGTGGTAGAAGGAAAGAACTATGCCCTCAAGGTTGCCCTCTGGTCTCCACCTGCCAGCACACACGTGTATGTACATGCACAATAAACACAAAATAAGTAAATGTAATAAAAAATTGAATTGAGCCTATATTCACAGAACAATGATTATTTGCAAATAACTGAGTTGCATTTGGCACATTCCGAATGTTGTACAAATACCACCTATGACTAAGCAAACATTTTCATCACCACCAAAAGAAAATCCCAGCCAGTGAGTAGCCACTCCTTACTCTCCCCTTATCTATCCCCCTGGCAACCACCATTCTGCTCTGTGTCTGTGTCTAGGCTCTTCTGTGGACTTGTTGTTGTTGTTGTTTTCTTTTGTTTTTTCTTTTTCTTTTTTGGTTTTTCGAGACAGGGTTTCTCTGTGTAGTTTTGGTGCCTGTCCTGGATCTCGCTCTGTAGACCAAGCTGGCCTCAAACTCACAGAGATCCACCTGGCTCTGCCTCCCAAGTGCTGGGATTAAAGGTGTGTGCCACCACTGCCCAGCTTCTGTGGGTTTTATATGAATGGAATCATAGAATATGTGATCATGAGATTCATCATATATGAATCAGTGACTTCTTTTTATTACTGAGTTAGCAATCCTTCGTATGTGTGTACATATTTTGTTTCCTCACTCAGCTGCTGATAGACATTGAGTTTGTGCCACTTCTGTTATGAATAGCGCTAACGGGAATATCTGTGTTCAAGCAGTTTCAACACCTGTTTTCAGGTCCTCTGTAAATGTCCCTAGAAGTAGAATTACTGGGCTGTATGCTAATTCTTTGTAACGTCTAAAGAACCGTGAAGCTGTTCATGGTAGTAATGCCATTTTACATTCCTACTAAGAGTCACAGCAGAGCCTCATCTACCAACTCTGTTACTAAGGATACCTGGGTACCACTCAGAGCTCTCCCTCATCCTGATGAAACCATTTTTCCTTAAACACCTGCCTGCTGCTAAGCCCCTTCTGGGGTCCAGGTGCTACCAAGAGGCTGTGGTCTGGAATGTTTGGGCTAATAAAATGAAGGGGTGAGAGTGCACAGTGATGACTGTCACTGTGAAGATGCCCAGTGATGACTGTCATTGTGATAGAGATGATGAAAGAGACCTTGGGACTGGTGGGGTTCTTCTTTTTAACTTGTCTTCAACCATAACAACCAAGTACCACATAGAACAACATTTCTAGAAAAATATCCGGACAGGAAACTTTCAAATGTCTCAGTAAATACATTTAACTTGCAAAAATTGGTGCCAGAAAAGGAATTTTATAGTAGATGCTTTTTATATTAGAAAGAAACTAAGGAGTTGTCAGTCAGCAACTGCTGGAACTATTGCCCAAGATGGATTAATAAGTGAGTCTTGTTGGGCATCTGTTGCCCATCAGAAGAGGACTGAGATGTGGCCTTGTTATCTGGCCCTTCCCTTCCCCGCCTGGCCCACACCAGTGCTGCCCAGTGCTCCCAGCAGCTGGTGGCCGAGTCCTCTCCCTCAGCTTCTGCTTCTACAGCTGCCTAACTGCACGGTCAGTCGGTCGGTCGTTGAACAAAGGAGCGCTCTCCTGTAATGCCGCCCTGGCTGACCGGTAGACTGAGGAGTGAAGTTTGTCTTAGCTGGAAGTGGACGGCTATGTGGGGGACACTTCTGAAACAGTTTCGTAGCAGTGTCCCTAACCTACATGTTTATGACGACTTTCCTGGTGGGTCAACTGAAAATAAGCATTAGTTTAATCTACAAACACACACGTGGACCAAGATAAACCTGTTGTATAGCTAAACCACAGTATCACATGGTTTGATTAGAATCCTGGCTATCCTGCTTTCTGTTTGGTGTTGATCTGGTTCCTGTTGTTTCCTTATATGAGTTTTCATATTATTTTCAAAGATTAAAATTGGGCATCAGTAAAGGCTACTTACTTCAATAATAACCTGAATTGAAAGTAACCAATTAGAACACATACACTGTTCAAATCATGTAAAATAATTCCATTTATTTAAACAATTCCTTTCCTAAATGTTTCACAGATACAAAGTTAACTTTAGCAATGGTACCTATAAACAAAGGCAGATGTCTTCAGTGTGAGATATGCAGATGACCTTCATACATAGTAATGTTTCCTTAGCGTTATAATGTCATAGAAATTATAAAGGATTCAAAATAATGTTTTGTTTGCATGTGCGTTGGGGGGTTTCCTCACAGAATTCCCAGAACAAAAATTGTTTGCCGCCCTGTTGATTAAATGTGTTGTGCAGCTGGAACTCATCCAGACCATCGACAACATTGTGTTCTTCCCAGCCACAAGTAGGAAGGAGGATGCAGAGAACTTAGCTGCAGCCCAGGTAAGGAGCTGTGAGGGCAGCTTGCCTGGGAGAGGAGGGAGGCAGCTTCAGGCTCTGGGTCTTAGACGGATAGTCAGGCTAGAGATGTCATTTGGGAGGCCTTCTTCTTGTAGCTGCCATTCCGAACCCTGAGCCTAGATGATGTCATGAGGTATAAGAATGGCCATGGTCACAATTCCTGGTGACAAGGCGATTGGTAGGGACTCCACAGAAATCACTGAGGTCCAAAGAAAAGCAAGGTCAGGTCAGAGTGGAAGTCAGATAAAGCAAATGTTTAAGGAAGGATTGACCCGTTGATGGTTTATAGGACTTCAGAAGCCCGATGTTGAATTCAGTCTAACGCTGAGGACAAAACTCGTTGTTGTAGGTGTAAGAAGAGGAGTTGGAGACTGTGTGTAGTTAACTCTGTTCAGGAGTTTGCTGGAAAGAGGTCTGAAGAATGGAGTGATAGCTAGAGGAGCATGAGGGATCATGAAGGGTTTGCTTTGTTGTTTCCCAAGTTGGTGACGTGTCAATGTGCTTATTGATAAGAGCTTCCCACCAGAGATAGAAACCAGGGTAGAAGCGGGAATACTGTACAGTATTTCTGATGACTGGTATCCACAGAGTCTCACTGGGGTTATACTAGTCCACTTGTGCTAGAGGGGTGGGCAAAGGATGGACGGTCCAGAAAGGTTTGTGCACTTGGTCGGAGAGGAGTTTATTGAGAAGAAAAACCCCACACCATGTGAGGCTGGGAAGAATGCTTTTTAAACACAGGATATGTGAGCACTTGAGCTGGCCATTGAGAAACATGGAAAAATGCTGGAGGGTCTGAGCCTGTTGCCCTCAGTCCTACCGCCTTTATGGATGCAATCACAGAGGAGGTAGTTTGCCCTCACATTACTAGAAAAAGAACAGGCATCCTGCAAGAGTAGTTAAAACATTATTCAGAGATGCAAAACTGCTTGAGAAGAGAAAGGGCTTGTGAGCTACAGAGGTGGCCAAAGACCACAGGCCTGGGACGGCCAAAGCCTGGTGTCGGGGTTCCAGGAAGGTTCTGTGACAGTGGGAAGGGTGCTGGTACCAGATGCTTAAAAGAAGGCAGATGTTTTCTACTTCGTTAGGATAGGATTTGCTTGGCTAGGAAGTGGGAGCTGGAGAGATGGCTCAGAGGTCAAGAGCGCCTGCAGCTCTTGGCAGAAGACCCAGTTTGATTCCAAATCTCCCCCAGGGAGTTCACAGCTCCCTATATCCCTGGTTCCAGGGGATCCAGTACTCTCCTCTGGCCCATGTGGACATCTGCATGCACACAGTGCACATACAGATGAGCAGGCACACACATATATCCATAAAGATGGAAGAGAAGAGGGTTGGGAGCCTTGAGTTTCAGTTTACTGACACTGGCTGAAGCATGTCCTGTGGCGTTTTGTTTTCCAAAGAGAGATGCGGTAGACTTTGATGTTCGAGTTGATACTCAAGACCAAGGAATGTACCGCTTTTTAACATCACAACAGCTTTTTAAGCTACTGGACTGCTTATTAGAGTCACATAGATTTGCAAAAGCATTTAATTCCAACAATGAACAGAGGACTGCTCTGTGGAAAGCAGGTAAGCTATCTATGTCTCAGTGTCACTGAGAACACACTGGCATGTGGTTGTGGGAACTTCCTGAGTGATAATAAGGAGATATAATTTAGCACCCAGGTCTCCTGTCAGCTAGAAGCCAAGTAACCAGCTGACTGCATTCACCCCACTCAGTCCACCTCTGGGAACCACTGACTGCATTCACCCCCACTCAGTCCCCCTCTGGGAACCACCTGATTTGTGTTTTCCTCAGATTGTGCTGACTGCCTTTGTGTTGCTCGTTGGCATAATACAAACTCCTTTGAGAGAGAAAGTGAAGTCCAGGTTCCACATGGATTCTCCATACTATTAGAATGACTTTGTTTCCCTAGGAGTGGCCATCCCTCAGAACCAAAAGAAATGATTGTGGGTGAGGAAACCACATTTTTTAGGAAATTTAGCAGGTTTGAATAAAAAAATAAACTTTGTATAAATTACACTGACATTTCTATATTTAAGAAATAGTTGTCATTACCTCTTCATAGGGGAGGGTCCTCAGAACATAGCCAGGAAAATAAAGGAGGAGGCTGTGGTCTAGTCGGCATCAACTTCTGCACCCAATAGAATGCAGGCTGCTCTGTAGCCCATGACAGGTTTCAGCTAACATGGCTTTGTTTATCCTCTTCCTTTACAACCCTGCTCAGAGAGCAGAACTCTGCTGTCCCCACCCCAGTTGCTGACATCTGACTAGGACAGTCCTTCTCCTCTGTCCTTCCATGTTTCTGGCTTACAAACAGCCCCTCCCTCCCATCCCCTCTGATGGTGGAGCCCCGCCAGAGCTCTGCACCTGCTGTTCTGCCTCAGGGCTCCAGGTGTAATTCTTCAGGGGTGTTCACTTCCCCACACTTTTATAGCTAAGGTCTAGAGCAGTGGTTCTCAACCTTCCTAATGCTGTGGCCCTTTAACGCAGTTCCTCATGTTGTGGGGACCCCCAACCATACAATTATTTTGTTGCTACTTCATAACTGTAATTTTGCTACTGTTAAGAATTGTAATGTAAATATGTGACCCCAGAGAGGTGACAACCTACAGGTTGAGAACCGCTGATCTATAGAGGGTCTGCTTTGCAGGCAGCCAGTGCTACACAGGCAGAATCTGCCTCCCCACAGGCCGTGTGACCTTTCTATAAGGAGCCTTCCCAGTCTAACTCAAGAAATGTCTCCTCCTGCAGGCTTCAAAGGCAAGTCCAAGCCCAATCTTCTAAAACAGGAGACAAGCAGCCTGGCCTGTGGGCTGCGCATTCTCTTCCGGATGTACATGGACGAGAGCAGAGTCGGTGCCTGGGAAGAGGTCCAGCAGAGGCTGTTAAAGTAAGGCTCTTGGATGGTAGCTGTGTGGATGTGAAAGGGACAGTAGCAGCGGCGAGCAGCTAGCTGAACCTTAGAATCTGGAAGCCCCATTTCAAGGTCAATGTCAAAACTAAGTCACCTTCCCCTGCATACTGGGCATCTCGCTATGTCCCAGGCTGCCTGTGAACACCTGTGTTTGCTTCCTGGGTGTCTGGGGCTGCAGCAGCACCTGGGCCTCACTGAGGTAAACTGTTCTGTGTCCACCCAGCAGCACCTGAGCAGGTCATGTCTAACATACAGGTCAAAGTGGAAATCAGTCTTCATCGTTAGAACCTTGAGTCCTTCCAAAGCCATGAGAAAGGTCTCTTACAGAGCAGTCGTGAAAATGAAAGGTTGCCTTATCTGCCTGCATTTGTTTATTAAACTATTTGGGCTTTTGTTATTTTTGTTTCTAGGTTTTTCCAGACAGTTTCTCTGAGTAGTCCTGGCTGTCCTGGAACTTGCTCTGTAGACCAGGCTGACCTCCAACAGAGAGAGATCCACCTGCCTCTGCTTCCCAAGTGCTGGGATTAAAGGCGTGCGCCACTACCCTGCTGTTTTGATTAGTTGAATTTGTTTCATTCTGTTTTACCATTGATGTTTTACTTATTTAAATAAGTAAATTTAGCTTGTGCTCAGACTGAACGGCTATTTAGGAAAAAGAGTGCTCGGGCATTGCTCATTCCTGTCCCGAGAGCAGTGGTTCAGTGTGTCTCAGAAATCACAAAAACTAATTAGGTGCAGAAGAGTCTGAGCCTCATAATCAGTGAAGGGCAAAGCCACCAATGTGGACCCAGGTCTCAACATCAGGCCTGCACACCTGCTATCACACAGGGACTCTGAGTGAAAGCAGACAATGAGAAGCTGTGTGTTTCCTCAACAGTTCCCAGTAGATTCCTTGAATGTTTTCTTTCTTCTGATTTGAAAACCATGTCTTGGCGCTCCAGTTAATAAAAATGGGATCCAGCAGGTTCAGCAGTAGTCCCTCCACTGCCCTCTTTTGTCCAGTCGTCCGTGAATGCAGTGTCTAAAGCAGCCTTCTCTTTGGCAGTGTCTGCAGTGAAGCGCTGACGTACTTCCTCACTCTAACATCCGAAAGTCACCGCGAAGCCTGGACTAATTTACTTCTGTTGTTCCTAACTAAAGTTCTAAAGATCAGTGATAACAGGGTAAGTGTGAGGCTTCCTGTCCACCCCGTCCCTTGCAGTAGAGGCAGTCACTCAGAGCCTAGGCCGTATACTACACTACACCTAGGCTGTGCAAACTCACTCAGCTTTCTTTTCTAACCAGCAGTTCAATTAGAGGTGGAGTTAGAATCCCATCAGACCATAATTGATAAGCTCCTCAACATTGAAGTCCCCATTATGACCCCTGGAGTTACTAAAATTCTCCGAGTTGAAAACAGGTCTCCAGCCCACACAGTGTGACCTTGACCTGAGCCTCTGCTCTACCATGTCTGGTTCTTGGGCCAGTGTTCCAGGTGACCAGAGTGAACAATTTAGACCAGTAAAAATAAAGATAAAAATTATAAGTAAATGTATAGATACATTTAAATATAAATCATAAAAAAATATTTTATTGCTGTGTTTTAAAAAAATGTACATTTCAAAATTTTGTTAAGCAGCTTACAGATTAGGAGCCCTGAATTTCAAATGGCCAAGTTAGGTTACCTGATACTTGAAACTTTAGACTAGCATAGGAGAGCCAACGGGGCGGGGCAGGGCCACTCAGTGCTGTCAGGTGTCTGTCCTGAGTCATGGTCCCTAGGTCTAGATGCATCTGCATCTGTGCTGAGCCAGATGAGGCCTGGAGTGTGTGTCTTCCCTCATTGTCTGCTCTCTGGCCAGTGTGCTTGCTGTCTGCTTCCCTGTGTCTGGTGCAGTGTGGAAGAGCATGAAGGAGAGGAAAGAGCAAACCAGAGCTCAGAGATGAAGGATTAAAGCAAAAATGAGTCCAAGTATACCACTGGACCTATAAAAGTGGAATGTCATGTTGCAGTTGGTATTAGCCAGGGTTCTCTAGGGATTGTGTGTGTGTGTGTGTGTTAGAATGGGTTATAGGCTGTGGTCAGATTGTCCAATAGTGGCTCTACCCACAGAAAGGCATTATGGGCTGCCACTAGAAGGTATGACCCAGATTTAGGGTGGGTCTTCCCACCTCAAATGATCCAACCATTTTGAAATGCTAGGTAGACTCTCCCCTTAAAACTTAAGAATTATATTTAAAGATGCAATGTAATAACTCATACATTGTAAAAACTCATTTTCCTCCCTATCCTGCTTGCTTTTGCTCAGCATACAGGAAAAGCATGTTAATTTATTAAATTGTGTCAGATATGTAGTAGAAAATGTTTTTTTAAAACAACAAAGAACCAAGTGGCCTGGGTTTGTGCCTAGGTTTTTTGTTTTTGTTTTTGAATTCCATTTAGGCTTTCAGTTGTACAATTCATGTCCTAGCACTTGGGCAGACCCGCCTCTCTGCGATCAGGGCCCTCCCCAGCTGCTCTAGCTCATAAAGGAAGTTTAGCGTCTGTGGTTTGAAATACAAGCAGTACTAATGGAGACATTCTCTCCTCCCCCAGTTTAAAGCTCATGCATCATTCTACTACCCTCTCCTATGTGAAATTATGCAATTTGACTTGATTCCTGAACTTCGTGCTGTTCTTAGAAGATTTTTCCTGCGAATTGGAATAGTTTTTCAGATATCACAACCACCTGAACAGGAACTTGGAATAAACAAGCAATGATGAGAACTGAATATTTTTTCTGTTGGTGTTTACATTCCTCCGCTCTGTAAAAAGGACCTTGGAGCAGAGGTTTCCTACCTGAAAAATTGTTTCTCTGAATTGCAGTGTCTGAGAATTAATTACTGGTAAAGATGCTTACAGCTATAACTCAGTCGGAACACTCCATGCGGTCCCTTTAGTAGTCTGGTGGCTTCTCTGTCATGTTGGGCTTGTGTTGAGCAGAAAGCCTGTTCAGTGTCAGCTTACCTTCATGGGTCCTTCCCTGTCCTCTGAGCAGGGTGAGCCCCATACTTTTGGCAGGTACGGAAATGAAACTTACCCAAAGAAGTATAGATATAAAGATGGAACTTCTGCAGGAAGTACAACTCAGGAGAGCTGTATTTTGAAGGATAAAATGTTTATAATTGGGGGGAAGGGAGAAAATTATTGCTCATGGTAAAAGATATTTAGCAACTATGGTATTCTTACTCTGAAGATTTTTGCACACTCAGGCTATCTGAGATACTGGGAATCATCATCTTTCTGTGAAAATGTACAGAGATGCAGGTCTGTAATATAAAAATCTTAAAACATATTGTTCCTCCTGCACTGTTTTATTTCTTTATTTTCTTATCTACTTGCTAAATACCCATAATATTTTGTCAAATGCACTAAAACATTTGGGTTGAACTTTTGTCTTTTGGGGGTGGGGCGGTCATATTGAGGGCTTAGTATGCCCTGAATCTGTTATGACCAATGCTTGTCAAGATCCCAACAGGAGGGGAAACCACCAAGGTAGAAGACATCCGTGCTGACAAGAACTACCTGTACCATACTCCTAGGGCTTTAAAGATGAGCCATTAAAGTAGATGACTTTTCACAGACTGAAACTTGAATCACTGCAAAATGAATCTAGGTTGCTGTCACTTTTTCTTTTGGGTGGCGGGGCTTGATGTAGATTTTCTTCTATGTACAGAATTTAATGTTGAATATATTAAAATAACAAATCTGGCATGGTTTGGGGAGGTTAGATTTACTGGAAATGTATTCATACTGTGAATTGTGCTCTGATGGTTAAAATGAGAAGCTTGTCAAGCATTCCATATTAACAGTGGATGTAGAAAATTTTTTCAGATGGATAAAATGTATATGGTACAGATGTAAAGTTTTCTATGTAAAAAATTCTGTACAACTTTCTGTACAATATTGATTCTCATCTGGCATATCTAATCAGGTTATAGGTCAATAAAGTTTTTGAATTATTTCATCAGTGCAGTTAAAACTGTGTAACCTACAGCCCTGTTTGCATTGATTTTTTTTTTAAGTCCAAACTATGAAAATGATATATTTTTAGCTACAAAGACACTTCTTTGCAGTCTATGCATTAGGTCCTTCAACTTCTTTACTTTTTTTAAAAAAAGATTTATTTATTTCATGTATGTGAGTGCTCTATTGACTTTATTCTAGAAGAGGGCATCAGATCCCACTATAGATGGTTGTGAGCCACCACATGGAGGCTGGGAATTGAACTCAGGACCTCTGGAAGAGCAGCCAGTGCTCTTAACCACTGAGCCCCATCTCTCCAGCCCCAACTTCTTTTCTTAATCCTAGGATATCCAAAAGTGTATTTACTACTCAGGGATAAAGCTATTTATTATGAGACTGGAAAAATGTTCCCCTGCCTTGAAGGTACTTTGTAATGTTGCATTTTGTAAATGAGTCAGTTCCAGGTATGTGATACATAGCATTAAAAACCAAAACAGCGTGTTGGTTAATTTCAAAAAAGGAAATGTGTTAGTCTTTGCTTCCATATATCTCCTTAGACCAGCTCTATTCAAACCAGGCTGAATGTTAGAACTACGTCACTTTAATGTCTTCTGATCTAAGCCATTTCCCCCGTGACTGGTGGTTGGTCCATGCTGTAGCATCCACTCTCCACAGAGGACGCATGCAGTCCTTCTTACTGTCAAATACTGACAAGAAAATTTGTTAGTAGAGCAAAATTGAACATAAAAATTGCATGTAGCCCAAAACAAGAACAGCAGACATTAATTTTGGTAAACTCTTCTGTCCTTATCCGCCATTGATTTTGTCCCTGGAAATGTCAGAGCAGCAGTGGCTGGGTTGACTTCACCTGTCACCACGGTGTGTACTGAAGGACCCCAATCCAAGTAAGGATTCTTTTCTAGAAGTTGAACGAGTCTTTTTCTGAAGTATCATTTACTGATTAGCCAAGTGTCTCAGGCAGTGGACAGAAGGCCACTGCCTCTGTCCTTTCTGGGTGGGAGCTTTTTAGCCTCTAGAAACCTCAATTCTATTTCAAGTAAAGAAACTGACATTGGTAGTTAATAAAAATAAAACTTTATTTGTATCAAGAAATAGTGAAATCAGATAAATTAGTAAATGAGTGAGTCTGTGCTTTTATCAACATAAAAATGAAATGGAGGCAGGAAGATGGCTCATGGAGGTAAGATGGTCACAGCTCCCTTCACTCCTGTGGAATCTGTAGCTACAAACGTCATGAAAATGAGTAGCTTGTTGGAGTCGCTCATTTACGTAGCAGCTGGACTAGTCACAGCTACAGCAGGTGTGTTCACTATGAACTGTTTGACACAAAGCGAACAGTGGCAAGTGTGCTAGTGAAATGTATTCTGTTTCACAGTACTGTTAACACTCCATCACCTCTGAATGGCAAGCAGAATTAATGCACATATGGTAGTTGAATCAAGAGTTCGTTACCACCCATGGCAAAATTGCAAAAATAATTCTATACAATTATGTTATAAATCAATAATTAGGGATTTTTATATACATTATATAATATATATAAAACATGTATCATCATGGGAAAAATACACTTTCTATATAGCTAGAACATAAATAACTAAAATTTGGGTAGGGCCACAAGCAAGACATTCAAGATACAGATTGAATGTTCCTTCCATTGTAAAAGGCACTGCTGGGTCCAGAGAGGGTTTATTTTAAATTAAGCGTGTGCAGCAGACAGGCCCTGCCAAGTGAAAGTGCCTGGTTTTCCAGGAACCGGCCGCTGCTCCTCATTCAGCTGCTCTGCCATGAACCGTTTCAGAGTTTCAGAGGTGCCTGGGCGGAGCCAGGGCTCAGTGGCCACAGAGTTTGATCCATCCTCACCCAAGTGTTTCATGATGTCATCAGGGTCAACCAGTGAACTTTCATCATCTACAGGAGGCAAAAGAGAAAGAGTCAGGTGGCAGGTAACATACACAGGGTACCTACAGTCCAGGCCATTACAACTCTGCATTCTTTACAGAATCACAACCCTTCATCCCAACAGCCACTCCTTTGGGAGTAGGAGACCATGCCAAGAAAGGGCTATGCTGGGAGTGGGAGAGAAATCAATTGACTCCACGGCACTGTCAGCTACAAGAACTCTAACTATACCAAAGGAGATTAGTCTACTAAACATTCAAAGCTGACTGTAGAAACAGACTGTCTTATTTCCTGTCGGTTACCATTAGGAACAACAGTGGACATGCCACAGACTTTAATTGAGCAGGTTGAGGAATACTGGTCCAGCCTATAGCACTGACACAGGCCCGTGGAAAGTCATTCCAAGGAAATGACAGCTGCACTAATCTAAGATAGCCCAGGAAGAGGGGACTTGTTCATTAACCACATCTGATATTACTCAAATTCTATATATTTGACTTAATAAATATAAAATAGGAAAAATCTGTCTTCCTACCCTGTGATGTCAATTTCTTTTTCTAAAAAAAAATGACATCTCCTGGTCTGGGTTACTCAGCAAGGGGGTGTGCAATCAGTTTAATGAGCAATCAGTCCACATCGTACCAAAAAGCTCCTGTTTGAAAGGACAGTGTTAAAACAAAGAGTTTAGACATTGAAAACCTGAAAGAATCTTATGTTTTTCTATCTCCTCTCAAATATATCCTTCTAAGTTATCAGTTCAAGTCTACTGATTCTAAAACAAGGCAATTCCAGGTATCCATTAAGGAGAAATGCCTTTGAAGACATCCTCTTCACTACGGCATGTTTTCCAGGTCTGATATGAAATGAAAAGTACTATTCCCTTAATTGACCATGTCTGCTTCTTTGGTGGAAAAGTATTTCCCATCAGAACACATCATTCCTGCACTAGAGATATTTAAGGAAGTTGCAACAACAAAAAGACTTCAATGCAGTTTAACAGACCAATGAATTCTGTGAACAGGCCACTCTACTAAAAAAATGCTGGCCAATGATCCAAGGAACTAAGCCTGATTTTTTTAAAAGGGTGTGGCACAGGCTGGCGAAAGAGGTCTGAAGCTGCCCTGTGCTTCATGAGAAGTTTCAGCCAAAACCACACATCAGAAGATGAACTTGTTGGCATAGAATATTAACAGAAAACTGTTTTTCTTTCTTCATAGCACAGAAAGCCAAGTACAGGTAAAAGTTTCTTTATAATACTACAGACTTTAAGATGTGTCAGTTAAAAACACAAAGCTGGTCATTTCTTACTCTAGTGAGTAATGACCTAAGTCAGCACTTTTCCCTGGTGAAACCCTGAGGATGTGTTTCCTACACCAGTGTCCTGGAGCTGCTTAGGCTCTGCTCTTAACGGACACCTTCTAGTGTCAACAGTCTACTGCAGGATCAACCCAAGCCCTGGATTTGCAGGCTAGTTATGTCCTTGACCATAAAACTCAAAGAACTTCAAAATTCTCATTCCCCCAGATGTGCACCAGCCAGTGAACATCTACATGGTACCTGTGTTAGTGGGTTTCTTCTGATACTCGTTCAGTCTTCTCATTCTGTCTTCATTTCTCGTTCTAAGCTGATCGACATTTACACTGGAGACAGATTTTAAAGAAAGACCATCTGGTGGGATGTGGAGCCGACTACTATCCTACAGTTACAGAGAGAGAATTTAGGAACGCTCCAACAGTCAGTCAGCATACTTTTCCCTGGATCAATACACTCTGTGAAGAGCAAAACAGGAGTGTGTGGATTCTGTGTGCTGTCTTTGCAAGGTCGGGTGACTTTGTCAGGGCTAAGAGGTAACACTGTGGTGACTTAATGCTGGCAGCTAATTAAGGTCCAGGAATTACAGGGCACCAAAAAAAAAAAAAAAAAACAGCATAAGCGGAGGCTTTGTGTTCAAGTCAGTGTCAAGGCAGGACAGACACACAAAGCAATGGAAGAAATTAATCCTGAAAAGCAATCATGGTATTTTTTTTTTTATAAAGACCAAACCAAGTGCAATAGGGAGAGAAATAGTCTTTTCAATGAATGGTGCTAGAGAAATAATGTCTGCATGCTAAAGAAGGAATTCAGACTGCATATCTCATACCAAATGCAGAGCTAACTCGAGTGTATCACAAGTAAATCTTCATGGTTTTATGTTAGACTAATTTCTTATGTAAGACCTTCAAAAATCCAAATGATAGAAGAAAACTGGTAATTTGGACCTCATTAAAAGTTAAAGCATCTATGCTTTAAAACCTATCAAGAAGATAAAAAAGGACAATCTTTTTAATAGAAAATATTTGCAAATCTAACATCTGACAGAATGTATAAAGAAGTCTTAAGTTTCCCCAGTGAAAATACTACACACAATTTAAAAATGGACCTTTAAAAGGTTTGAACTGACATATCTCCAAAGGAGATCCACAACCAGCTAGGAAGCACATGAGCTATTCTATGACACAATGGACTTTTTAGCTGTAAGCAAAATGATGGCTAATAACCACTACTGGGCATGGAGAAGTAGGAAATTCATATACTGCTATAAAGGAAAAATGTTTGAAAATGGTATAAAATGGTGAACATGTTTTGGGAAATAGAAATCCTTGAAAATGTTAAATTCATACAGTGACCAAATAATCGAGTAATAAGTAAAACAAAACAAATATCCACATGAAATCTGTACTTCAAATGCTAACAGCAATCTTAGTCATGACAGCAGAAATGTGACACTAACCCAGGCATTCCTCACCGGTTGAAAGAATATGCAAACTGAAGTGTCTACATATAATAACAAGGGATCTGGTATTGATACATGCTATAAGACGGATGGCTCTTGAGAAAGAACAAGAAGGTAGCCATTTATATGAACAGGCAGAAAGACAACACAGACCAAAGCAGATTAGCAGTTACCCAGAGCAACAGCATTTTGTAGCCTGGTAAAGCTAGACAAGTGATCATGCGAGTTAGCAGACTGTTATTAAGCTCCTGAGTACAAGTCATATAAACGAGAACAAAGGGTTTAAGAAGCTGTCCAAAGTTGCCTACCCAAAGAAGAAGGGCACCATCAGAACATGGTTGGCTCTGATACCTTTTATCAACTACACTGTAAAGCTATGGAAAAGAATATGGGTTTGAATCTTAGTCCTCTTACCTTGGGTAAGAGGACTCTGACCTTGGGAAACTCACTTGACCAAAATGGGAGTTGCCACCATATTTATTACGTTATTTCCAGGCTAACAGGCTTTTGATAAATGCTATCAGGTTCTTTGTGTGGCTTCACTAAAGCCCATATTTTATATAGGGAATAAGACTGAGGCAATAAGTTTAACATTTACAGGAAAGGATATCTATGCCATTTACAGAGCTACATATTGCCATCCTAAGAGCTACTAACTGATGGCATAACCCAAGATTCAGACCACACCCACTTGATTTTCAAAGCAAGCCCCTCCCTGTTTTGTTTTTTAAACTGGACCACATAAACTGAGCCCAAATTTTGAGTCATCTACACTGAGAAGATGTGGGAAGGGGTGGGAGGAAGAAAGAAGCTCATACATACAACATCTAGTCCTTTCAACTTGTTCCTCCTGCGCTCCCTTGCGGAGGGCAGCTGTGATGGTGGAGGGAAGGCATCCTCTTCAATGGCAGGATACGTCTCACCATAAGCACCTACACAGGCCACACAAAGAAACCTGGAATTTTACTCAGAGCTAAGGCTCAAGTCTGATGTCTTTTTACATTGCTTTATGGAGATGCTATTTACTATACACACTCAGTGATTTCTTTAGTGAATTTACAGTTGTACACTCACCTATCTAGAGTTTCCATCACCTCCAATAGCTCCCTTCTACTCACTGTCAACCACTCCCCAAACCAGTCCAACGTTCTCTTCCTCACATTCCACATGACTGGAATTCTACAACACAATCTTTTGTGCCTCTCATTTGGCATGTGCCTGAGGTTCATGGAGCATCTCACTGCTGAGTGTGTCACACTTCAGTACACGGACACATCACATTTTGCCTCTGTTGGTCCAGCTGGTGAATATTGCTGCTACCTAGTGACTCTTGAATGATACCGCTTGGTGAATATTCGTGTACACCTCTGTGTGGACATGGTTTCTTTGGGACAGAAACGAGGAATTACTGACAGGTGTCACGGTGACTGCTCTGCATTTTGTGTGGTTGGCAAACTACTTTCAAAAATGGTGGTACCAGCCCGGCACAGCAGTGCACACTCATAATCTTAACACTCAAGACACAGGATCAAAGTCTGAGGTCACCCTGGGCCACAGTGAGTTCCAGTTCAGCTTGGACTAAAAAGTGAAATCCTATATTATAGATCTAAAATGAATATATATATATAGTTTAAAAATTAACACTGGTAAATTAAATACACTCACCAATAAAAGCACTGTCAGATTCCAGTAATGAATTTTTCAAAAAGTCATTAGTGTCATCTCTGGGCTAAATTAAACACACACACACAAAAAACAATAATCACATGTTAATGGCTGTATCTTTAGTGCAGAGTAGGAAAATAAGTCATACTGAGATAGCGTAGGTTTTCACGCTAACCCCTCCCACCCCCCCACCCACCCCCAAACAAAAACAACAGAAGAGCTGGCAGGGAGGGCTGCTTCCCTCCTAACAACCTCATTCCAGTATCCAGAAAGCCCCACCAAGACAGGAGACAGCAGCAATTCACCCTGAATTCAGGAGCCTGCCATTTACCGACTCCTCACTGCCCTCTGGTGGTTGTTGATGAAAACAAGCGAGTGAAGTAGTGACTCCAAGCACTAGGCACTAAAAGTCTTTCAAGTGATACTTAGGTTCTCCTGTCTTTTGAGTAAGTCTGAGTAGCCTGCTTCCTAATTCTCCTGTGCTAGGAACTGGGGGTATGTTAGTAAGTTCTGAGAGTGGGTAGATTACAGTCCCACGCAAGGCTCGGAAGAGATGCGGCCGTGTACCCGACAGCCTCGGCACTACAACCCACAGTACCACCTCACAGACACAATATGACACACTGGAGAAAACGACATGGACCTTACTATAGTGAGCTCCCAAGTGAAAGTAACCTAAATCTGCATCTGTATAATAACCACTTTGTGTGTTCGGAGGAGCCTACACTTCGCTCCAACACACTAGCAACGAATTAAGGCAGTGAACTCCTTTGCTCTTGTTAACATGTTTGTACATTCAACTCTTCCATGTACTGAACTTGTGTCTCCTCTCTGACTACCACTGATTCCACTTGAATGGCAACGGCCTCACACTATATGCTACGCTATATAGTTTAGTTTCTAGGAAAGCAAGTGCTTTTTTTTAAACAGTCATGATAAATAAACTCTTGGCTTATATTACGCTTCTTAGCCAAACCTGCTGTTAGTAATCCAGATTTTTAACCAAAATCCCAGATAGTAAACTTTATTATCTTTTGCATGGATAATATAACCATCACACATGGAAAGATGTCCCAAATGCAGTCTTCCCGAAGAGGCCAAGTGCCTCTGGCCATGTGCTGTAGAACAGGTGGATATGGAGCCCACCTGGGTTCAGAGCTGGGCCTTGCTGGTTGGATGTATGGCTATAGGCAAGATAATAAGCTAGTAAGTATAATTTAGTGATGAGTATACCTTGTAAAATTTAACAAAAAAAAGGAGATTAGTGACACCGTCGTCCGGTGAAACTCACAGCAGCGCTGGATGGAAGCCCTGGGCAGCGCAGGCGCAGCCGAGCTCCACTGTCTGGACTCAGGGCAGGCTAGCAGCATCCTAGGACTCTCCAGCCCCAGTGCGTCCCCTGGACTCTCAACCACGTGCTCACCAGTGCAGCTGTTTGTCTAATCCACACTTGCTGTATCACAGCCCCGTCTTCCCACCCCCAAACTGATAGTGCTTGCTTCTGCACCTCCCAAGCCTAACCTATCGGCTACTAAAGGATCGCCGTTTCAGAGCACTTCGGCTCGCCTCAGGGGCACGAGCACAGCTGCCTGGACTCACAAAGGAATCCCTGTCAGTCGACTCTCCACACACAGCAGTGATCGCCCGAAACTATGACACTGAGGCCGTGACTTCTCCACTCCGAGGCTTTGGAGGCATCTCGTCACCAGCAGTGTGGATGGCCCCGTCTGTCCCCACCCACCCTAGCTCAAGCCTCCTCTGCTCAAGTGTTCTTCCTGCAGGTACTGTCCAGCTTTCCACGGCTACCTCCTCCATAGCTGTTGTTATAAACTGAAAGTTCACCTGGGCCAACCCTCCCCCACGCCCTTTCCCTGTACCCTGTACTCCTGTACCCTGAACACACTGAACAGTTTCTGGCCCACAGAGCACAGATAGTTGTTGAATGCAGCCTTCGTACACTGTCTGGATAAGAGTTATCTTCCACACTACTAAATAAATGTCTACCGCCATTTTTAGTGCCAGCTAACAACTCTGCATTCAGTATGGGCCAGGCCCTACTGGAAAGAATTTTAAGTTATGTGTTATCTTACTTAACTCTCACAGTGACCTTGCACACACTTATACTTAGTAGAATGTACACAGAATATATATGTCAAACCTATCTATACCTTGCAAATATTGAGTCTTTGTAGTGATCCTCACAATGAGTACTTGTAAACTGAAGCATAAAAATTAAATAATCTGCCCACTTCCCCCAAACTACACAGCTAAAGACACCAGCTAAGACCACTAGGATGGTCTTCTTACCCATTACAGTCAATTTCTCTACACATCTTTGCCACATATCTCTAGACATTGCACTTAAAATTTAAAAATAAATATTATGGACATGTTCAAAATCTAGACACTCATTTAACATAGGCTCCAAAATCTAACTTCAAACTCTGAGCAGACTGCTTACCATTCTGCACCCTTGTACTTTCCCACTGGACATGGTGTCGAAATCAACTATAGGCAACAGAGAAACAAGGGTAGATGTTTAGACAAGGTTAACAAATGAAAATACATTTCAGATCTTCTATTACTAGCTTCTACTGAAAAAATACTTTTCACCTATCACACACCAGAACAGTCTTAGAAATGATGCTACTTTCGCATTAAATCTTGTATCCATTCTGGTTAAATGACTCATTAGTAAAATCTTTGTGAACTTTGATGTCTAAAAAAACACAAGATTTCTTTTTTTTATTTATTTATTTTTAACCATCTGTCTTGCTCTGTAGTCCCTGCACAGTCACTGGGTTAACTAGGGGGTTGGAGTGAGTTCAACTGTAGGGAGCCAGCCCCGGGTCAGGGACCCCAGGGCGTCCGCAGCATGGCAGCTTCCCAAAGACAGCCCACTTGGGCCCTCTAGATGCTGTACTGGGAGTAAAGAGCTGCAGTGATGGCCCACACCCTTTCACCCTCGTGACTGTCAACAGTCAGCCCTACCTTATGCTTACTTCCCCAGTGTTTGCCGAGACAGATGGATACTGGCAGGAAGAAATACCTGTACCCATCTGGGGACAAGGTTAGTCTGGCTGTGCCTAAACTGATAACATCCCACAAGATCAGATCACCATTTGATACTTAAAATTCTGCACCATGAGGAGGGATGATGTCTCCTATACAGTGTTTGTCCAAGTCTATCTATGAATTCATCCTAAAGTGTACTCCTATCATACCTCCTAAGGTCAGGGACCATCCTCAGATTCTGCAAGCCGTATCAGCCTGCTAAGAGAGGGTCCTAAGTTTCCGAAAAATAACAAGGAAGATCATCTCTCCTAGCCTTCTTTTATGACTCCTTTTCTTTGGCCACTCTCAATAGTGTGCAGCTTGGCAAAGCAAGTGGGATACAGGTATGGTCACAATGTTCACCTCTTGCTCAGTAAGGCCCATGGATGTTCTCTGAGACAACTCCACCCTACTTCTAGCCCACTTACCCTGGGCTCCTGCTAGTTACATATTCCTGTAGGCTTAGGTCCCCTTTACAGTGTTCACACTGTATTTATTCGGCCTCTGACTTCTACAGTTATCATCAGCCCCTTGAGAACAGCTGCCTAGCTTGCTGCCCACCATATCAAGTTAGTGTAGGTTAGTCTCTGTGCTCCTCAGAGGCAGGTTAATATCATTAGACTAGATTTAGATAATCAGATAATTATATAAAAACATACACCCAAATCTGATACTTCACAGATTTTTGTCTGTTTGTTTTTGTTTTTCAAGACAGGGTTTCTCTGTGTAGCCTTGGCATTCCTTGCTAGAACTCGCTCTGTAGACCACACTGGCCTCAAACTTACAGAGATCTGCCTGCCTCTGCCTCTCAATTGCTTAGATTAAAGGTGTGCACCACACCACTCGCCTTTTTACTTTTAAAAATTTACTCTACAAAAACGTGTGCATACACACACACACACACACACACACACACACACACACACACACACACAAGTAATAATGAAAAAAATACCTAACATGCTGAAGAGGAATGTGTTCCAGGACTGAACACATTTGCTGAGCATTCCTGGTCTTGGCTGGCAGTTCTTGGTGTGGAATTCAGCTGGCCTGATCAAAGCACCCAACCACTCCAGCAACAGTGAACAGCTGAGCTCCCAAGCAGGGATACATGACCCTTCCTGGCCTAATCAGAGCATGCTACGGAGCATGTTCCTTTCCCAAACTTTATGGCAAAAGGCTAACATGAGCACGGAGCTGCCAGTGCACTGGCCTGCCTGGGATCAAAATAAATGCAGGAGACGGTAGAGGCTGAAGGCTGCACAGAGCGGCACATGCCCATACTACTAGCACTCTGGAAGCAGAGGCAGGATGACTGCTCCAAGTTCAAAGGCAGCCTAGTCTACACAGTGAATTCCAGACCAGCCAAGAATACAGAAAGAAGACTGTCTTTAAAAACCAAAAGCTGACGAGATGGCTCGGCAGTTAGGAACACTCCCTGACCTTACAGGACAGAAGTTGGTTCCTGGCACCTGCGGCTCACAACTACCTATAACTTCAGTTTCAGGTATTCCAGTCTCTTCTGATCTCTGAGGGTACCCGCACTCATGTGTATATGCCCCCCAAATATATATATATATATATATATGTATGTATTTGTGTGTGTGTGTATAAAAAAATCAAAAATAAATCTTTTTTAAGCAAACGTACAAACAAAAGCAACAACTTCAAAGCTGAAGAACAAAGGGCCATAGGAGCACCTGACGCAGCAGGGTCTGCACCATACCTCCCAAATTTTCCTGCATTTTTATTCTGTTCAGTCTCTTCTGCTGCTCTCGTAGCAGGGCCTGCTGCTGGATCTCTAAGGTGTCATGATCTCGTGGAGGATCTGGGTACATTAATTTCAGATCCACTCGTGTTTCTGAATCTGGTGCAAAAAATGGCATAACTAAGTTAAATCTTGTTTTCAACTGAGATTTAGACACAAAAATCTGTACACACATTTCTAACTGTAAAATATGGAAGCAAGCATCCAAGATGTTCTTAAGAAAATGAACATATTAAACAATGAATGAAAGTAAGTCAGACTTCTGCCTGTAGTTCTAGCAGGAAGACTGCTACCAGTTCAAGGTCACTTGGGCTACACAGTGAGTTCTAGGCCAGCATGGACTACAGCTATGACTCTGTCTCAGAGAAAAAAAAAAAAAGAAAGGCAGGGGCTAAAGTGAACTCTCAAGCCATGAAAAAGTATTGAGGACAGTTGAGTGTGTTTCTGAGTGACAGGCACCAATCTGAGAAGGCTGACTCTAGTGATCCCGACTGCACCGACTATGACACTCTGCATAGGGTAAACTGAACTTAAAGGGATAAAGGGATGGGAGGGTGAATGGGTTTAGCCAAGGACTTTTAGGGCTGTGAGACATTCTGTATGATGTTACAATGGTGAGCATATGTAATCATACAGCTATCCAAGCTGAGAGAATGCACATCAAAAGCCCTGATGCAAACCATGAACTTTGAGAGGTAATGGTATATCCATTCAGGTTGATCAGTCCCAATATTGTATGCCTCTGAGGTGCAGGTATCCGGAATGGAGAAGGCTGTGCATGTGCAGAGGCAGGGAAATTCTCTGGACCTTGGTGGGGATAAAGCTCAGTCATACTGCACTTGATGAGACACTGAGCTTGATCACCAGCAATGAAAAAGAAAAAAAAAAAAAAAATAGGTAATGACCATAATTGCAAATCAGAACCTTAATTGCAAATCAGAACCTCAGTCAAAGACATTAAAACAGACATGAAATTAAAGAACACAAACTGATAGTCTTTAATGAAAAGTTTTACAAAAATTTGGCAGTGTGGCCGGGCGGTGGTGGCGCACGCCTTTAATCCCAGCACTCGGGAGGCAGAGCCAGGCGGATCTCTGTGAGTTCGAGGCCAGCCTGGACTACAAAGTGAGTTCCAGGAAAGGCGCAAAGCTACACAGAGAAACCCTGTCTCGAAAAACCAAAAAAAAAAAAAAAAAAAATTGGCAGTGTGACAAGGGAGTTCCCAAAGCAAGCAACTGCTGTGTGACCCCAAGATGTCACCTAGAGCCTGGCAAATACAGCAGCTTATGCTCACCTCTCTCTTTCAGCTCATTGAAGTCATGAATATTCTGAAAAGTAGCAGCATCCAAGGCCTTCGGGGATGGTCTTCTGACGGGAGCTTGTACCCGATGCCTAGCCATGTCAAATATGTCCCTGGGATTCCTTTCTCTTTTCCTATAAATGACAAATCATGGTCACTATGATTTATGGGTAGGACGAGTTCCCATTCACCTCACTGTAAAAGCAACTGGGCATCTTTCATCACGGCTATGACAGACGTTTTAACAGCCCGCTCTGTTGGTCACCCATGCTAAAATAAACCTAAAGACTAGGAGGGCATGGTGTCGCCTGCCTGCAATCCTAGCGTTCTGGAGTTCAATGTCAGCTTGAGCCACATGAGACCCTGTCTCAAAAAAACAAAGATCAGGCATGCTATTTTTGTAGCAATTTGATTTCAATGCCAGTATCTATAAAAATCTGTCCATTTTAATCATGCTGTAAAGAAGAGAATTAAAAGAAATGTGGCCGGGCGTTGGTGG
>CABHPP010125378.1:12216-25300 GCA_902168425.1 Peromyscus attwateri | reverse complement strand
GGGGGGGGGTCAGCACAACATGGGGAACTGTATTAAAGGGCTGCAGCCTTAGAAGATTGAGAGCCACTGCCTGGGCGGCTCAGTTTCCCTATCTGGTGACACACATCTTGGATCTCCATCATCAGATCCAAGTATCCAGCAATGGAAACACACTAAAGCCGGCTGAAATAGGTTTCCAATTTTGGATATGTGATCCTGGGGCTGAGAGGATTGACTCTGACATGGTGGATATTGTGTCCCAACCAAGAAACAGGCTCTGCCATCAGACCCCTGGAACTGAGTGGGATCTCAGCCTCAGACAAGCGACTCGACTTTTCTCAGAGCTTTAATTTCCTCACCAATCTCACAGGATTATAATGAGAGTGTAATGAAGTAAGGTGGGAGGGGGAGAGGAGGCAGGGAGGAGCCTGGGCCAGAGTCAACACCCAGTGTCTGCTGCTGTGCCCATCAATAAATGGGCTTTGCCAAATACCCACCAGGATGGAGATGGTGTTGATGGTGGTGATGATGCTGATGGTGATGATAGTGATGATTATGCTGATGATGGTGGTGATGGTGATGATGATGATGAGATCAGCTGATGGGAAAAAGTGAGAACCACTGCATGAAGCTAGTGGGAATGAAGAGTGGCGCAGCCAATCAGAAAAATGGTACAGTGGTTTCTAGGGTGGTTAGAGAGCATTACCCCCTGGCCCAGCAATTCCACTCCTACTTTATGCTCAAAGCATTGGAAACAGATAACCACACAAATACTGGTTCCGACATGTTCCCCACAACACTGTGAAAGTCAACACAGTGTGCTGCGTCCATCGGCTGTTGAGTAGAGAAACAAGCTGGGATGCCATTGTCGACCTCAGCCATGAGAAGGAAGTACCGGGCTGTGCTGCAGTGTAAACAAATGATGCAGACTGAGCCAGACCCTAATCACCATGCATGACACGATCTACTGATAGGAAAGATCCCGAGAGGGCAAATCCACAGAGACGCAAAGCCGTGTCCTAACTGTCAAGGGCGGGAGACAAAGAGAACAGAGACTGACTGCTGATGGGGACAAGGCTTAGTTCTGTGTACGGGGTTCATCTTGAACTCCGTTGAGGTAGCCATGTCACAGCACTGTGGACATCCTAGATGCCAGCGGGCATCACACTTGAAAGCCCTTCTGTGGGGCTGAGGAGATGACTCAGTGGGTGAATGACCGGCTGCGCAGGCTTGAGGGTCTGATTACAGCAGGTGGGGTGGAGCCCCTCACCTCATGGCAGCCAGAGCAGAGGACAAGGCCAGGAAGAAGGGACAGGAAGAGGCTGGAGTTGAGGTACATCTTTCAGGGCACCTCCCATGAGGCTTCCCCTTCCGTGGTTCCATGGGTACTTCATAGCCGAGTCTGAGTTAGGATCCAACAGTGGTTGAAGCCATCAGATCGGATCATCCCTGGAAAAGCAAGACAGATATGGCCAGAAGCATGCTGGGACAATCTCCTGAGCAGTTCTTATTTCTTATTTAATGAACTTGGCTGTCAGGGTTATGATCACGGTATATGCTCAGCAAATAGTAACTGCTACCAGGATTATTAGCGGCTAATAATAATAGGAGCTAATAATTAACCCTCCCTCCCCCCCCCCCTCCCTCCCTCTCTCTCTCTCTCTCTCTCTCTCTCTCTCTCTCTCTCTCTCTCTCTCTCTCTCATGTGTACACATCTGTGGATAGAGAGCCCTGTGGTTGACCTCAGACATCTTTTTTTTTTAATCTTATCTACTTGGGCAGAGTCTTTTGTTGAATCTGCAGTTTGCTGTTTAGTTGATTCTGGCTCGCCAGTTTGCTCAGGGAATCCAGTGTCTCTGCCTCCCCAATGCTGAGATTACATTGGAGGCTGCCACACCCAGTCAGCTTTTAGGTGGATTCTGCAATCAGATCCTGAGCTGGTTAATTTTAGTCAAATTGACACAAACTAGAGTCACCTGGGGAGAGAGACCCTTAGTTGAGAAATTGCCTCCATTAGATTGGCCCGTGAGCATGTCTGTGGGGTATTTTCTTAATTGATGTGTTAGGGTCCAGGTCACTGTGGGTGGTGCCACCCCTGGGCAGGTGGTCCTAGGCCAGTGGTTCTCAACCTTCCTAATGCTGCGACCCTTTCAATACAGTTCTTTCATGCTGTGGTGACCCCCAACCATAAAATTATTTCGTAGCTACTTTATGACTGTAACTGCTGCTGTTATGAATCGTAATGTAAACATCGGATATGTGACCCCCCTCAAAGGGGCTGAAACCCACAGGTTGAGAACCACTGCCCTAGGTGATATAAGAAAGCAGGCTGAGCAAGCCATGGGGAGCAGGTCAGTGAGCAGCGTTCCTCCATGGCCTCTGCATCAGCTCCTGCCTCCAGGATCCTGCCCTACTTGAGTTCCTGCCCTGACTTCCATCAGTGATGGACTATGATGGGGGAAATGTAAGCCAAATAAACCCTTTCCTCCCCAGGGTGATTGTGGTGTTGGTCACAGCAGCTAAAAGCAAGTGAGGACAGGGCCTGATGTTCGTGGGGCAAGCCCTTTATCGACTGAGTTATCTCTGTAACCCCGGAGAATAATTTTACACAGTATTTTTAGTGTGCCCATGTCTGCCCTGTAGCTGGTCACGTGGGGTCAGCCATGGAATTTTCCACTTGGGGCTTCACGGTGGCACCATAATCGTTTTGGACTTTGGAGCCTTTTAGATGTTTGAATCAGGGATCAGGGCTGCTTAACTCATAATCATAGTAGCCGCCACCGCTGTTTCTATTCTTTAACTTACTGTGAGTCTGGAAAAACATCTTCAAGTCGTATCTACAGATCCTGCTCCCCCCCCCCCCCCGAAAGTCAGAATGGTTTAAACAGCAAGCACTTGGAAATATGCAGGGGGACTTCCAAGCCCCAGTTGGCAATCCTGGAATGGTGAGGGTGGGGTCCACCCCTCCCCAGCTGCCTCTGAAGGGCTGAGGCGTGTGTGACGCTGGCTCCGAAATCCAGACAACTTCTAAGCCGTGCATTTGCCTGTTTATATGGTTTCAATGGAACGGGACAAAGCAGTCAGACACTTGCCTAGACTTTCTGAAATCATTTTCTCTCTCTCGAATGGCTTTTTACTTCTCCAGTCCCTTATCAGAGAATGTCAAAAGGAAAAAAAAAAAAAAAAACACCCTATGCCTTGAAATGCCTTTAATCAGTCCTCAGACCTTTCATTTTTTAAAATCTATTCCCTCCTCTCCGCCCATCTCAAGACTTGAAATAAAACGATTTTTCCAGAAATGAGCGACAGGAGGCGAGGGTGACGATTAATAACCCTGGAGCCCATGCCACCACACCTTCCCTATTTAAAATGAAAAATTACCTTTTTTCCCTTTAGACTTTATTAAAAAGAGGATCAAAAGTGGGGGGTTCTGATAGCATCCAACCCATCATCGAGGCGCTTCTGAAGCCTCCGTGCTTTGGAGTCGACTCTGCTGGCTGAGCAGTTTGGGTAATGAAATAAGACTGTGCACACACTTCTTGGGTCCCCGAACTTCTGATTTTTGAGCCTTCGGGGGTGGAGAGGAAGCAGATTTGCCTGGGACGAGAATGTACTGGTGGTGGTGGGCTTCCTTCCTTCTTATCTTTTTAACTGTGAAGAAATACTTCAAGAGGGCAACTCCCTGAACCCAGTGGAGTGTCTGTCTGTCTGTCTTTGGAGGAATAGTGGGTCTTGGGAAGCATTGGGTCCCCACCCAGCAGCAGGATACTGTGTGAAGGCATTGGTCTCCATCTACTGAGGGATTTTGATCAAGTCCTCTCACTCATCTAAGACTTGATTAAATAGGCCAGTGACCCCGCCTTCTAGGAAGACAGAGCAACTGATCCCCTCACTCTGAGACCCTGAGGCCAGCCACCAACTCCCAAACGTTCTTTTCCTTCCTGTTTGTTATATTTTAAATGATGTAGTTGTGTCTGTGTGGGATGTACACGTGAGTGCAGGTGCCCTCAGTGGTCAGAAGAGGGCGTCAGATCCCCTTGGGGCCGGAGTTACAGATGGTTGTGAGCCTCCCATGTGGGTGCTGGGAACTGAACTTGCGTCCTTCATGACAGCAATATCCGGTTTTGACCATTCATCCATCTTTCCACACCCAGCTCTCACTCCTGTTTGTTTAAGACAGGAACATGGGTAGTTCAGGTTGGCTTCGAATTTGCCACTTAGCCAAGAATGACCTTGAACTCCTGGGCCTCCTCAGTAGGGTTCCAGATATACAGTGTGAATCAGGGTTTGTTTGTTTATTCGTTTTTGAGACAGGGTCTGTCTATGTGTAGCCCCGACTGGCCTGGGACTCACAGAGATCTTGCCTGCCTCTGTGCCGGGATTAAAGATGGTATGATATGTCAGTTTTGATAATTCCTCCTCAGTGTTTAGCACACATGGATCCTTCCCCTGCAGGGCTTGCTAGGGATGTGGTGCTTTAACAGAGCAGCACACTAGCACAAATCCAAACACTCACAGACCCCAGGGCTTGGAGTCAAGCAGCAAAGCTTAGGCTCCATCCCCTCTGGGGGTCTGATCCCCGCCTCTCCCTCCCCTGGATCTGGTGGGTGGCTGTTAGCATCCTCGCATCCCTTGGCTTGTTGCTGCATCCTCCGCTCCCCTCTTTCCTCTGACTCCATCTGTCCTTCCTTCCTCCCCCCTTTCTGTTTTCATGGTACTGGGTATCAAACCAGGGCCTCAAACATCCTAGGCAAGAGCACTACCCCTGAGTCTCATCCCAAGCCCTCCAGTTTCTTTCTTTTTTTTTTTTTTTTTTTGTTTTTTTCGAGACAGGGTTTCTCTGTGTAGCTTTGTGCCTTTCCTGGAACTCACTTGGTAGCCCAGGCTGGCCTCGAACTCACAGAGATCCGCCTGCCTCTGCCTCCCGAGTGCTGGGATTAAAGGCGTGCGCCACCACCGCCCAGCCGCCCTCCAGTTTCTTAACCGAACTGTTTGCTTTGGTTTTGGTGGTCTGGGACAGGGACTTGCTGTGTCATTGGGGCTGACTGAAGATTTTCACTGGGTACTTGTGGAGTCACATACAGTTGTAAGAAAAGGTCACAGTGGGTACCTGGAAGGCTTCACTCAGTTTCTGTTAACGGTCACATCTGCTGAATGATAGACGCACAACCAGGGTACCGATATGGGTGCAGTCCAGTGATCTTGCCCAGACGTGCCCAGCATTATGCGCATGCACGCACATGTGTTTGAGGTGCATGTCAGTGTGCATTTGGTTCTGTATAATGTCCCACAGTGGACTCCCGTGTCTACACCAATGTCAAAATAATGAATGGCATAGCTCTCTTCTGTTGCTATTTTATAGCCACATCTACTTCCTCCCCTCCCCTTACCCCCCCACCTCTGGCATCTGCCAATCATGTCTAAAGAGTTGTTCTCTGTAAGGCTGGGGAAATGGAGTCAGAGAGTGAGCCCTTTAATGTTAGTCCGGTTGTAATCCCTGGAGACCCACCTGAGCTCTGTGTGTAGGTCCTCGGCTCCTTCATGCAGCCATGTTGTGGCCATGGTTTGTGTGGACCATCTGTTAGCCGCTCACCATCACCGACTATCACACTCTGTTTCCCTCCCCGTAACCACGTGAAAGGCCTCCAGGAACTCATCTGCTTGTCCATCAAGTCTGGGTCCGGGTTGGAGTCAGGTATTAAGATTGTTCCATAGGTGGGTAGTTTGAATATCATTGGCCCCCCCAAAAGTGCATAGGGTGTGGCACTATTAGGAGGTGTGGCCTTGTTTGGAGGAAGTGTGTCGCCGTGGGGGCGGGCTTGGAGGTCTCCTATGCTCACACTAGGCCTCGTTCAGCTCACTTCCTGCTGCCTGCACACTATGTAGAACTCTCAGCTCCTTCTCCAGCACCATGTCTGTCTGCCTGCACGCCGCCATGTCCCACTGTGATGATAATGGACTGAACCTCTGAAACTACAAGCCAGCCCAATCAAATGTTTTCCTTTGTAAGAGTTGCTGTGGTCATGGTGTCTCTTCACAGCAACAGAAACCCTGACTAAGGCAATAGGCAAGCATCACCCTTGCCAGTCTTTTAGAGCAAACCCTGACGTGGTTGGATGTTGGGACCCATAAAAGGCAGGGACTGACGGCTTTGCGTTGTGAAGTCTTCAGGGTGTGGGCTTCGCAGCCACGAGGCAGTGGAAGGCAAGGCTGCTAAGTGGGGAGAAAGCAGGGAGATTTCAGTTTTGTTTGTGAGGGCCAAGTGGTGTGATCGGATGTAATAAATGTGCCTGCAATGTAGCACACATGTGTACTGATGTGCATGTGGTATAATGAGCATCGGACATAGTGAACATGAGGTCTATGTGCATCTGATGAAACATGCCTGTGCTATAATGTACTTATGGGCAGTGTGTGTCTGGAGTAAGGTGCACGTGATGTGACATGTGTATGCTTTAATGTGTTATGGTCTGATGTGTATATGATGTGGTGTGTGTGGTGCAGCATGTCTGTCATAGATCATGTATGTGGTGTGAGGTCCCTATGATGGGATGTGCTTATGATATGAGGTGTGTGCAGACAACAGGAGGTGTTTTGCTAGAGTTTTCCTGCCTGGCCCACAGTCAGGATAAATCTCTTTCACCTGCCAGTCCCACAGCCGCTCAGACCCAACCAAGTAAACACAGAGACTTATATTGCTTACAAACTGTATGGCCTTGGCAGGCTTCTTGCTAACTGTCCTTATATCTTAAATTAATCCATTTCTATAAATCTATACCTTGCCACATGGCTCATGGCTTACCGGCATCTTTACACGCTGCTTGTCCTGGCGGCGGCTGGCAGGCAGTGACTCCCTCCGCCTTCCTGTTCTTTTAATTCTCTCTGTTAGTCCCGCCTATACTTCCTGCCTAGCCACTGGCCAATCAGTGTTTTATTAGCAACACATTTGCCATACAGAACATCCCACAGCAGAGGTGTGTGTGATGCATCGCATATATAGCATGAAGGATGTGTGAACACACCATGTGAGCCATACACAAGGTGGTCAACACAAAGTGTGAGGTACATCGAGGTGATAGATACACAGCATGAGGTGTGCAGGAGGTGTGTTTGTGTGTGCACATAGCATGAGGTGTGTGTGGCCTGAGGTGCATGGAGGCAACACGTGTGTCATTTACTTAATGTGCAGGTGCCAGAGCATGCACATTGTGTAGGGTGCATATGTTGGAAGGTGCATTTGATGCGATGTGGTACACTGGACCCATGAGGTGACCTGTGTGTGCTGTAAGGCGCATATAACGTAACCTGTACACCATGTCGGGTGCAAAGGATGTGCGCTGCATTGTGTACATATGATGTAACCTGCATGTGTGGTCAGCTGTGTGTCGTGGCATGGCGTGTGAAAGGGTGTGCAGGCTGTGTACTTTACGGTGCACATGATACATTGTGCTGAGTGTAACCTGCTGTGATGATGTAAGATGCTCATGGTGTGATGCCCATGTGGTAAGGTGAGGGTGGCGGATCTCTGCCCACGTGAGTCTGCCTCCTTTCTTCTGGCTTGCCTGCATCTGTCTGTCCGTGCGATGTAAGGACTCACCTGCTGTGACGTCAGAGATGCGTGATGAGACACGTGCGTGGTGAAGAGTGGATGGTGGATCTCTGTCCACAGCAAGCCCACCCCTTTGCCCCTTCCTTACACGTGTCTCTCTCTGTTCCTTTGCTCCTACCCAGGTGGGAATCTCTCCAAACAAGACTGGATCATCCAGTGGCCCACCACGGAGCCAGGGCAGGACAGCAACCCTGTGTGCCCCCCGGAGTCCAGCCCGTGGATCCGCACCCACCTCTCCCAGAGCCCCAGGGTCCAGTCCAAATGTGTCCAGCCCTTCTGTCACGCCAGCCCTACGCCTGGGACCCCTGTGTACACCCACATGGACAGACTCACCGTGGATGTCTACCAGAGCTTGTGCCCGCCGCCACCCCTGGAATCAGGCCACCGCTCCCTGCCCCCGTCACCCCGGCAGCGGCACGTAGTCCGCACCCCACCTCGCACCCCAAATATCGTCACCACCGTGACCCCTCCTGGCACGCCACCCATGAGGAGAAAAAACAAGCTGAAACCTCCGGGGACGCCACCACCCTCCTCTCGGAAACTTATCCATCTGATTCCCGGCTTCACAGCTCTGCACAGGAGCAAATCCCATGAGTTCCAGCTCGGGAACCGCGTAGACGAGGCCAACACACCCAAGTGAGTGGGGTCCGTGGGTGCTCTGGGGTGGCTGAACCCCGGGAGCTGCTCCTCCGAGGAAGCCGGAAACAAACGGTCACGTGTCTGTGGGTCTAGTTAAAGGAAGGTGGCTTTGTGCTGTGTGTTCTGGGAAAGTAGGTTGGGAGGAATTTTCTGGAGCTGGCAATTACTCTTTACAGGATGGTCTTTAATATTTCTGAGGGTTGGTAGGGCATATCACAGCTTGGGGCTGAATTTAAGCTGTGGCCCATTTTAGTAGATAAGACTCACTGGGGCAGCCAAGCCATCCCGTTAGTGCTGTCTGTGAGTACTTTTGGGCCACAATGGCAGGATTGGGTATGGCCCTCTGAGTCAGAAATCCTTATCCTTTGGATGGAGGCAGAAGGGGGCTGGCCCCTGCAGGGTCACCCTCCTGCTGGCCCCAGAAGTAGGTAAAAGTTACATGGTAGCCTTGAAGTATCCAGTAGTCATATTAAAACGAGTTTTAAAAAAATAAGCTATATGACTCTACCAAAAATAATTATCATTCCAACATAGCGTCATTGTAAAGTGTGGTTATTAAGGTAATTCTTTGTTCTTTATGAAGTCTTTGACATCCAGGAGGAAGTCAGGGGAGTGGGCAGAAGGCCCCATGTAAATGTGGGGGCTGGGCACATAACAGACCACACCAAAGAATTAGGCAAAGAGTGACATCACTCATGACCTCTAAAAGGCCAAGACCACCTGAGTGCCACTCAGCAGGTGTGTGAGGAAGTGAGGCGGGGCCCCTGCACACAGGGGAGTAGTATTCAGCAGTCAGGGGGGGGGGGGGCACTTCTGACATCTGCTATGATGTAACGGAGTCGAGTCTGCAGACAGGAAGTAGAATGGTGGTCCGCTGGAGTTAGGGAAAGAGAAATGGGGGGCCAATATTCAACGGGTACAGAATTTGGGATGAGGAAATTCTCTGGTGATGGTTGGTGGTGTCATTTACACAGTCCGGGACGCTTTTTAATGCCCTTGAGGTTACGTTAAAAACTGTGTCACATAGATAATTTTCATGTTAAGTTCATTTTGCCACAAACAAGAGAGTTAGGGTCCTGTCATCCAGGGGTTCACAAACTGTGAAGGGCCAGGCAGTGAATATGGCAAATATTTTTTGGCTGTGCCAGCCGCATGGGTTTGTATTGTCACTGCCCAACAACCAGAACAGCCTGTCCACAGCAGGTAGGCAAATGTGCGTGGCCGTGCGCCAATAAAACTTTATCTATAAACACAGCTTCCAGCTGGTCTTGGCTGTGGTTTGTCTTTAGCCCTGGTGGAGAGGTTGTTTCCCTTCTGAGGTGCTGTAGAGAGGAGAGGGCGATTGGATGAAGGCTGTTCCAGCAGCTGGGAACCCAGCCTTGGAGACAAAAATCCCTTGGTCCGTCAGATGTTGAAGCAAACGAAAGAGGCTTTTCTCATCAGAATTAGAGTTGATGTTCATGGTTTCATGAGATCCATAGAGGCTGGGGCATGGAGACCTGAAGTGAGGAGGTGGGAAAGTGTCCCAGGAAGGCTGGTGGTGAAATTACCAAGGACAGTGGAGAGGGGCCTGGGGTCTGCCTCTCACCATCCTTGTGTGAACTTTGAAGTGACTCTCACTCATCAGCCTGCAGAGTTTCTGGACCTATGGCATTTTTAAAGAAATATTTTTTAGTTTTTAAAATTAAAATATAATTACAGCATTTTCACCTTCCAATCCTCTCATGCACCCCTCATCCCCCTTACTCTATCCTAAGTTCATGGCGTCTATCTCTTTAAAAAAATATGTATGTATTCCTAAATATATAAGTATAGCCTGCTGAGTCCATACAATGTTACCTGTATGTGTAAGTTTTCAGAGCTGAGCATTTGGTATTGGATAACTGATTGGTGTGCTCTTCCCTGGGGAAGACGACTACTTCTGCTCCCAGCATGCCTTAGTTATCTGTAGTTCTTTGTCTAGGGGTGGGGGACCTAGGAGACCCATGGCACTTAAAAAAAAGATGTATTTGTTTTATGTATGAGTGCTCTTTCTGTACATACACCTTTATGCCAGAAGAGGGCGCCAGATCTCATTACAGATGGTTGTGAGTGAACATGGGGGTGCTGGGAATTGAACCTGGGTCCTTTGGAAGAACAGCCAGTGCTCTTAACCGCTGAGCCATCTCTGTAGCCCTAACCTATGGCATTTTATCTGCACACGAGAGGCTGTCCTTCTGTGTTTTCAAGGCCAGCTTTTCTCCAGGAGACCTTGACTTTGTCTGACACACCAAAGCCACTCCTTCCTCAAGACCCGGCCCCTTTGGGGGCGCTGGGATTCCGTATCAGGATCTAGCGGATCAGAAAAGCAGCAAGGAGAGGAACTGTGGTCACTGAGCTCTAACAATGAATCTGGGGGGATAACAGCCGCTGGCGCTCAGCGTGTTCCGAGCTGGTCTTGGCTTCCACCGGGTCGTGTCCTTGGGATCTTGGCGTTGACCCTCAGGAGGCTCTGCTCTCCTCTAGGTTGGAATATGTTCGTGCTTTCACTTTGCACTTTCATGTCTGAAGTTAGGAGCCATTAGTAGATGGTGATGTCAGTTTTCACAGGCTGTGACCAGCATTGGAAAGAGGAAATTGATGGACTTAGAGGAGAATATATTGGGAGATATGGTCTGGTGCAAGAGTCAGGATTGCCTCTGTGGGACTTGTTCACAGCCATGAATACATACAATATACACATATATGCAAATGAGTGCACACACATATATACATACACATACAAATGAATGTGCACACATATATACACATAAACACACATATGCAAATGAGCACACACCTATATACATATACAAATGAACGTGCACAATATATACACATACACACATATGCAAAAGAGCGCACACACACCTATATACATATATACACATATGCAAATGATGCACACACATATACAAATGAATGCACACACACATACACACATATACAAATGAATGCACACACATATATGCACACATACATACACATTTATACCCACATATACAAAGGACTGCACACACACATACACACAAACGCATATATGCACACACACATACACACAAGTACCTATACACCCAAGCATGAATATGCTTTTTATGTTTTGCTTTCCCCTCTGAGAGCTCTTACTACTCAGGGCGGCTTTGGTTCTAGAATGATCCCCACAGGATGTAGGTGAGAGGGCACACCTCCTCCCTGCCCAGCATGGTCTCCATGGAAACTGGCATGGTGGTGAGGCGGAGCATGAGGTCACGGTCTTTCTGAGGAGAAGGGAGACCCCAAAGCTGCCAACTCCGTGACTTTTCAAGTGTGCACCCTGGGAGCCTTTGGATCTGATCCCAACCGGTCTGGCGTTTTCAGCCGTGGCACATGGGTGGCACTTGGCACACGGGTGGTGTGTAACGTGTGATCTGGGCGGGTCCGAGTCCTCTCTCCGGCCTCTACAGGACGAACTGGTTGAAAAGCAGAAAAGTGGGCTGGGGTGTGACCCAGCTACTAGAATCGTCCTAACACTTGTAGCTCGACCCCCAGCACTACATAAACTACATGTAGTGACACACACCTGTCACCCCAGCACCAGGAGGCAGAGGGTCAGGAGGTCAGTAAGAGCCTCGGGCACAGGGAGTTCCAGACTGAGCACAGGAGAGCTTGTAAAAACAAAACCAGAAAGAAAACAGTAAACAAAGGAGGACTAGAGTGGGCGGGGCCCTGTGACAGCGGGGCCTTGTGATGGGCGGGACCAATGTGGTGGGCGGGGCCGTCACTTTCCTGTCTTCAGCCTCAGGAGAACATAGCCGTCTTCATTTTTTTCTTTTTTTGTTAAAAAATTAATTAATTAATTTATTTTTCTTTATTAAGAAATTTTCTACTCACTCCTCATGCTATAGACAGCCCTCCCCCCTCCCTCCTCCCACCCCCCAGCCCTCTTTCCCAAGCCACCCCGCATCCCCACATCCCCCAAATCGAGGTCTCCCATGGGGAGTTAGCAGAGCCCAGCACACTGCGCCTAGGCAGGTCCAAGCCCCTTCCTACTGCACCAAGGCTGTGCAAGGTGTCACACCACAGGCACTGGATTCCCAGAAGCCTGCCCATGCACCAGGGACAGATCCCGATCCCCCTGCCTGGGTGCCCCCCAAACAGTTCGAGCCAAACAACCGTCTTCCGTGTCCAGAGGGCCTAGTCTAGTCCTATGGGGGCTCCACAGCCACCAGTCCACAGTTCATGGGTTTCCACTAGTATGGTCCGTCATCTCTGCACATCCTCCCATCATGATCTTGACGTCCCTCTCCTGTAGTATCTCTCCTCTCTCTCATCGATTGCATTCCTGGAGCTCAACCTGGTGCCTGGCTGTGGATCTCTGTATCTGCCTCCATCGGTCACTGGACAAAGGCTCTATGATGACAGCTAGGTTATTTGCTGGACTGGTCACCAGAGTAGACCGGTTCAGGCGCCCTCTGGACCACTGCCAGCAGACCAAGGTGGGGTCAACCTTGTGGATTCCTGAGAGCCTCCCCAGCACCCTGCCTCTTCCTATTCCCATGATGTCCTCATCTATCATGGTATCTTCCTCCCTGCCCTCCCACTCTGTCCCTGTTCCAGCTTGACCCTCCCATTTCCCTATGTTCTCATCCCCCACTTCTCACCCTCTGCCACACCCCACACACCCAGTCCACTCATGTAGATCTCATCTACTTCTCCTTCACAGGGTCATCCATGTGTCCCTCTTAGGGTCTTTTCCTGTTTTATAGCCTCTCTGGAGTTGTGGGTTGCAGTCTGGCCATCCCTTCCCTCCCATTTAGTATCCACTTATGAGTGAGTACATACTATGTTTGTCCTTCTGAG
>CABHPP010125378.1:0-12116 GCA_902168425.1 Peromyscus attwateri | reverse complement strand
GCATCTAGGTTGTTTCCAGGTTCTTGTTATTATGAATAATGCTGATATGAACATAGTTGAGCATGTGTCCTTGTGGTAAGATTGAGCATTCCTTGGGTATATGCCCAAGAGTGGTATAACTGGGTCTTGAGGAAGACTTATTCCCAATTTTCTGAGAAACTGCCATACTGATTTCCAGAGTGGCTATACAAGTTTGCATTCCCACCAACAGTGGAGGAGTGTTCCCCTTGCTCCACATCTTCTCCAACATAAGCTGTCTTCAGTTTTTTTTTATCTTAGCCATTCTTATAGGTGTAAGATGGTATCTTTTTTTTTTTTTAATTTACTTCTTGGCATCACCAAAGACACATGCACGTGTGAAAAGGAGGGTCTGTTCACCAAGAGGAATGCTGGGTACTGAGGAAACTTAAAAAAAAAGTTCAGGAAGGGGGTTGGGGATTTAGCTCAGTGGTAGAGCGCTTGCCTAGCAAGCCCAAGGCCCTGGGTTTGGTCCTCAGCTCTGGAAAAAAAAAAGTTCAGGAAGTGTATAAAAGAAGACAGGGCATGGATGTCTGTCCTGTGGCCTTTCCTTTCCTCAAACAATTACATTAATTAATTAATCAATCAATCAATCAATCAATTGCGTTTGTGTATGTGTGTGTGCACACCGCAGCATGCATGTGGAGGTTAGAAGACAGCTGTTTTTTGGGAGTCAGTCTTTCCCTTCCATCACATGTGTCCTGGGGATCAAACTCAGGTCATCAGGCTTCCTGGCAAGCAACTATTTTTAGGGCCGTGTGCTGCTTCTGCTCAACAAGACCTTGAAACAGCGAAGGTAGAGAGTGATGAAGAAATCCTGCCTCTACCCCTGCCACATATGTGTGCTCGAGTGCATGCATACACGGACACACACGTGCACTCACATACACACATTAATGCACACACATGGACACACACATGTGCACTCACACACATACATGAACACATATATACGCATGAACGCATAGATACACGTGAACACACACACAGGAATTCTACTATAACTTTTTGTTCCAAATCCTTTTTTTTTTTTTTTTTTTTTGGTTTTTCAAGACAGGGTTTCTCTGTGTAGTTTTGGTGCCTTTCCTCGATCTCACTCTGTAGACCGGGCTGGCCTCGAACTCACAGAGATCTGCCTGCCTCTGCCTGCCGAGTGCTGGGATTAAAGGCGTGCGCCACCACTGCCCGGCTAGAACATTCTTTGTGCGTGTGTCTACTTTAGAACCGTGTGTTGCCGTGGGGCCGACGGCTCAGGCTCTCCCTGGCCCGAGGGGAACCAGGCTGGGAGGATCCAGAACCACCGACCCGCTTTGCCCGCTTTGCCTGCTTTGCCCGCGTTCAAACCCGACTCCTCTATCCCGCTAACATCGATTTTGTGCCCTGTGGTTCGTGGTTCCGGAGAGAACAGCCCCGGCCGAACCATCCATTATGTAAATTAGGTTTCGGGAGAGAGATTCTTGTCTATCTTAGAAAACTAATTACGTGCGAGTGTTTAAACTCGGCGACTCACACCTACGGATCGCGGTGCTAATTATGACGGGGCAGGGTGAGGTGGAGAGGGGCGAGTGTGGGCGAGCGGAAGTGGGGCGACCGTCCGGGCTTCCTGTTCCCAGTGGTTCCTCTGACGCGGACTGGAGGGACCCAGGGATTCAGGGCCGGTGCTGGTGCCGCTTCCGTCCCCGCGATGATGAGACTCGTTCAGTGGGCGTGAGAACCGTCCTGGTCGGGGTCCCAGGGCTGAGGAACCCGAGAATGTCTGGTCCCCACACACCAGTCACAGGCCTGTGGCCTCCTTAGTCAGAGCCAGAGGAGCCAGGAGGGCGAATTCTCACTGGGGAGGGGTGGGGGGAAGGACTGGACTCCTCTATCTGAGGCTTCTCCTGAAAATCCTGTCCTGCAGGATTTTCTGCTCAGTTCCTGCCAACATTTTCTCCTGCCCTCTCTCTCTCCATCCTTCCTCCCCTCCGGTCCTCCCTCCATCTCTCCTTCCCTTCCTCCCTCCTGTTCTCTCTTCATCCCTCCTCCCTCCTGTCCTCCCTCCCTCCTCCCTCCCTCCCTCCTCCCTCCTCCCTCCTTCCATCCCTCCTCCCTCCTGTCCTCCCTCCATCTCTTCCTTCCCTCCCTCCCTCCCTCTTATCCATCCCTCCTTCCCTCCTTCTCTTTATCCCTCCTCCCTCCTATCCTCCCTCCATCCCTCCCTCCCTCCCTCCTCCCTTCATCCCTCCCTCCTTAGCTCTGGTGGCGCAGGCCGGAAGGATTTGCTGAAGGAGGCAGAGGCAGGTGGATCTGGAGTTCGAGGCCAGCTTGGGCTACACTTTAAACACACGACCCTTGAGGCCATCCGATGCGATTTTGGTTCCTTGAGTCCTCGTGACTAGTGTCTTTCCAATGTTTCTAATATTGAACATAGCCGGAGCTTTCACATCACTCTGATCCTCTCTCCATTCCTCCTTTCTTCCTTCTCCTTCTCCCCTCCATATTCCTTTCTTTCTCTCATTTCTTCACCCCAAAGCTCTGGGGATCAAACCCAGGGCCTCTCGTACGGCAGACAAACACCGTGCCGCAGAATTTCTTAGCGATTTCCAATCACCAGTGAGTTTCACGAGGCTTAGGATCCAGAGATTCAGAACGTGCATCCCATCTAGTCATCACTTCCCAGAGGCTTCTGCGGAGACTTTTTGCTAAGCCTTGTTATTGCTCTGCATAGGAAGTTCTGAGTCCTCTGCTTGCCCTTCAGTGTTGATAAATGCCCCTTTCTCAATCCCAGGCCCCGGATTGGACTCCGAGGAAACAAGACATGGTATTCAGGCGTGAAATTAATACTGTCAGGTGAATCAATATGAGAATCAGATTTGGAAGTAGAGAGAGACACAGATCTGTGGCTGTCACCGTGGTCTCTGACTGAGCAGGCACATGCAGACAGGGTGGCCATGGGTGGCCATGTAGCTGTGCTTTTTGCCTCCTGCTGCGACAATCTGGACCCAGGGACTTGGCTGTGCCAGGCAAGTGTTCTACCACAGCTCCCTCTGGGTAGGTGCAGATTGCCACCCAGTCTCCTTCAGCTGGGTTAGAAAGCCTCCCTGCTTTATCTTGGAGCCACAGGAGGTTAAGTTTGAGGTGGAAGTCACGGAGCTCATGCCAGGGTCCAGCTGGCCGTGATTTTGTCCCCTTCTATAGGTAGGATATGCCAAGGGGTTGGTGACACCCCCCAGCCTCGCGTGTAACCAGTTATAGCAGTGAGGAGTCTTGTACCTAGAACCTGTGACCATGTGTCACGTGTCACTGGGTTCAACCCAACAGTTACTGAGTGTGAGGTGTGCCTGACCCTCTGTGTGTTGTAGCTGACAGATTCTCACAGCCAACAGGAGAGCCAGTCAGCATGGGCTGAATGTCCTGCGTCTGGGATGCTTGCATCCGGAGGGGGGCGGGGACAAGGTGGGTGGCGGTTCAGACTTTGAGTTTTTTCAGAGTCTCGTGTGCACAGTGCACAGTGAGATCTCTCGGAGGACTCAAGTCTAAAAATGAAATCCTTTCGTATCTTATATGCACCTTAAACACACAGCTTGAAGGTAGCCTTATGCCTCATTGATTTATTTTATTTGATTTGTGTGAATGTATGCATGTGTGTGTCTGTAAGACAGACGGCCTGGGTGTGGTTCCTCATGTGTCATCTACATCTTCGAGGCAGGGTCTCTTACTGTCCTGGAGCTCACCAAATCAGTCCCTGGTCAGTGAGCTTCAGGGATCCACCTGCCTCTGCACCTCCCCCACCCCACAGCTATCAGCCTGCAGCACCATGCTGGGTTGCATTTCTTTACTTTTTTACATAGCTTCTGGGGATCAAACTCAGGTCCTCACGCTTGCAAAGCAAATACGTTATGGACTTAGCCATCCTCCCAGCCCTTTACACTACATTTTAAGCAAGTTTGCTTGTGAAACCAAGTTTGCATGCCCTGAAGGATCGATCATACCCGCGGCGTCACGTGAAAGGCTCAAGGAGTCTTAGATTTGGGACAGTCCAACATCCCGGATGCTCAGTGACTTGTAAAAACCTCATTGCATTGACATAGGATTCCCAGACATGAAATCAGCTTGGGGTTAGTTACAAAACCTACTATAGCGTGCGTGGCTGCTATACCGGGTTGTTCAATAACATCTGCAGGAAGGAGGGGTCTGTGCTCAGCACAGGGTTCTTCCAAAGAGTCGTTTTGTTCTGTGGTTGATTGACGCCTCCCGTGCAGACCCTGTCTGTAGTTTCTATAGGCGGTGTAACTCCAGCAGCTCATACTCAACCATGCCCTCTACTCCCCTCCATTACACATTTGTTGCTTCACAGCTTTGGGGTTTCCTGTCCCCCCTGGAATAGCATTCAGTTAGGTTGTGGAGCAATGGAATGTGGATCTAAAGGCCCACATGTCACTCACTGCCTTTTGTAGAAATGGAAAGTGACAGTTTTTTTTTTTTATCATTTATGTGTATGCAAGTCTGTGTGTGCATGTGTGCATGTGTGTGTGTCATTGTGTGTGCGTGTGTGAGTGTGTGCAGTGAGTGTGCTTGTGTGTGCGTGTGTGTGTGAATGTGTGTAGTGAGTGTGCTTGTGTGTGTGCATGTGTGTGCATGCATGTGTGTGTGAGTGTGTGCAATGTATAAATGTGTGTGAGTGTGTGCATGTGTGTGTGTGTGCACGTGTGTGTGGTACACTTATCTGAGCATGTATGTGGAGCCAGGAAGTGAGCATAGAGTTTTCTCTGTCATGTTCCTCTTACTCCTATGAGGCAGGGTCTCACCCAAAGCCTGGAGCTGGGCTGCAACCAGCAAGCCCCAGAGATCGTCTGGTTTCCTCCTGTGCCCTCCCCCATCAGTGCTGGGGTTCGGGGTGTATACTGCCGCATCTGTCTTTTTATTAAAATGTGAACACTGGGGATTTGAACTCAGGTCATCATGCTTGCTCAGCAGAAGCTCTCTCTTACCTGCTAAGCCGTCTCTCTAGCTCTGGTTAGTTTTCGATTAGGGTTCTTAACTATGTCTGGATTTGAGATCATGGATCTCCTTGCCTCAGGACATTAACGATTGAGCGTAGAGGTGTGTCCCTGGGTCTGCTGGAACTTGAGTTTATATCGCTGTGATTTATATCCCTGGAGGGAGACAGGGTGCTTGCCTATTATGGGATAATGATTTAGACTTACACACTGCGGGGACTAAACAACTATGGGAGGATTTAAGAGCCACATGAGATAATTTAATACTTAAAATTATTTAATATTTTAACATTATCAGAAAAAAAAACAGGGATGACATCTAGTGGTATCATCAGGTGGTATTTGATACTTACAATGAGGTTTTATAAAAAGTCAATTTAAAGAAACTGGTGAGCTGACTGAGCTGATAAAGGTGTCTGCCGCCAAGCCCGAGGACCCGAGTTTAATCCCTGGGGACCCACGTGGTGGAAGGAGAGAACTAACTCCCACAGATTGTCTTCTGATGTCCATATGCATGCAAGCCGCCCCCAACAAATAAATAAATAAACAATCAATGTATGTAAAACTAAAAAGAAGCAGTCAAGATACAATGTACAGGAGTATGAAAGTGGCCCTGTGTAACACAGTGTCTGTTACAATGAATACACCCAAGAGAAATGAGAACTGGAAACAACCCAGGAGGAAATATTGGACATGGAGGGACTGGAGAAGATGGCGGGATTGTCCTGGGGTGACACATTGTGTCAGTCAGCAGAGAGAGAGATGGATGCGGGGTTCAGCTTGCTTTCTCCTCCTTATGTAATCCAGAATGGTGTCCCATGGATTGGGGCCAGCCATACTTAGAGTGGTCTGCCAACCTCCATGAACTTATTCTAGGGAACCTCTCAGCAGGCTGTGTGGAGGCCCCTGTTCCGGGTGAGTCTAGGTCTGGCCAAGTTGACAATCCTTATTAGCCATCACGACCTCAAGGCTTTAACTCTGCTGGGAAGGGATGGTTAGTCCTTCCTTGGCCTTAGAATGTGAACCTCAGGTTAGGAAGAACTGGAGGGAGGGGGTGGAGCAGGTGGGAACTAAACTGTTTGGGTGTATTTATTGATGGGTATGCTGGTATACACCTGGGATCTCGGCATTCAGGATGCTGAGGCAGAAGGATTGCTGGTAGCTGGAGGATGCCTGTGTTACACAGTGAGCTCAAGGTCAGCCTGAGCTACAAAGTGAGGCTGTGTCTCAAAACACCAAAGCCAGGGCTGAGGAGACGGGTCAGTGGGTCTGGACTTGCTGCAGAGGCATGAGGGCCTGAGCTCTGATCCCAGCACCCACATAAAGGTGGGGCATGACTGTTGCACCTGGAACCCTAGTGCTGTGGGAGATGGAGGTGGGCAGATGACTAAGGCTTGCTGGCTTCTGGGCTAGCTCCAGGATCAGTGAGAGACCTGTGTCAAAGGAGTTAGGCTGAGCGGGACACTTATCATGACTTACTATCACCTATGAACACACATGCTCACACATGCACACATGTGTGCACACACACACACACACATGAACTGCACACACACACACACACACACACACACACACCTAAGTCTTAGCTTCCACTTGAGGGTACCCTGTGTGATTATGGTGCTGGGATTGCCTATGGAACCACCCACACGTTGATCCTATGGGCTCGGCCCTGCTGCTTACGTGAACCCAGGGGCTGCCGAGCCACTAGCGGCTCAAGGGGTCTGTGTGGCTTGAGAATGAGTCTCAGGACCAAGACTCTGAGAGACAGCAGCTCAACCGTGTACAAGAAAGTGGAGGCAGCCCCGAGGTCTTGGTAATTGTCGGTAGGATTTATGACTTCTTTTTCTCTTGTTCTGTGGTAATCGGGTTGAGTTTTTCTTCTCCTTTCCCCTCTGTGCTTGGCCAGTGGTGCCAGCCTTCTTCTGGGAGGAAATGTCTCTCACTTGCCAAATTAAAAGCCCCAAATTTGTTCACTCTGGAGCATCGAGCCATTCCTGGGAGAGAGGCTCTGCTCCCTGTCTGGCTCTTCGACCTATTTAATAGGCTTTGAAATGAACCTTTTAGTATAATAGATGGGAGGCATCAGAATTCCTTCCAAGGCCAGCTCTGCCACCGTGCCTGGCTCCCAGATGGCACTCTGAGTCATGGAGGGGCAGCTGCCGGGGACTTTGATTTAAGATAGTGGGTGACTGATAGTAGTTAGGGTGATGCAGTCACATTGAGGCAGATGGGACCGGATCTGGGGACAGCTGAGGTCCCCAAAATACAGGCAGAAACTGGAGGCCATGGTGGTGACGCTACCCTGAGTCAAGGGTGTGGCCTCAGCTCCCAGACACAAGGCAGCCACGAAATGGAAGAGCATCCTCATGAAGGGTACTCAGATGCATATTCTGGACCAGAGGACAGTTCTGGGTGTGTCCTGAGATCAGCGCTTCTGCACCCCAGATGGAAGCTGTACATCAGACAGGGCAGCTTAAGGAAGGAGGGAGTTGCTTTGGCTCACAGTTTGAAGGGGCACGGTCCATCACTGTGGCGTCGCCATGGCAGCTGGAGCCTGAGGCAGCTGGTCCTAATTTAGGAAGCAGAGAGAGATGAATGCCCGCACTCGGCCCACAGTTTCATGTTTATTCGGTCTGTGACACTAGTCTACAAGGTGGTGCCACCCACATTTAAAACTGGTCCTTCCACCTCAGCTAACCCAGTCTAGAAACTCGCTCACAGACCTGCTCAGCGGTGTGCCTCCTAGGTGGTCCTTCATCACAGAAGGCGGCACTCTGCTTGGGGCTCTCTCCTACGAACATGCACATGTCACACGTGTTTGAGTGCCTGGGTGATTCTCCCACGGAATCTGGCTGCACTGGCTGGCCAGTGACTTCCCGGGAACGGATCTGTCTGTCTCTGTCCCTTCCCCCATCACTGGGGTTACAGATGCACGCTGCCACCCGGCTGTTGACATGGGTGCTGTTGATCAAGCACAGACCACTGAGGTGTCTCCCTAGCCACCTAAACTTCTTCTTATGAAGATCACGATCCAGATGAGACCATGAAATCACCAGTTACAATTCAGTGGAGAAGGGCTGATGTGGGAGGAGTAGACATGAAGACAAAACAAAGCCAGACGATGCTCATTTAAGACATTTTTTGGGAGCCAGTAATAGCCTCCCGGAGAGCTGACCACTAACATGGGAGAATGGGGGACAGCAAGCAATTCCGTGAGGAGCCAGGGGGTAAATGCATCGGGCTTTCTGCATCCCTCTGGTCTCTGCTGGGGTCATTCCAATTCACTCAATGGAATTCTCATTCCACTGGGAACCAGAGCAGCCATGGACCGTATGCAAATGATGGGTGTGGGCGTGTTCCAATAAAGTTTTATTGGTAAGAACCAGTGGCGGTGGGCCAGATTGGCCCTTTGGCTTGAAGCTTGTCTATGCCTAATCTGAGAGGAGAGTTGATCAGGTCAAGAGAAGAGGGTATGTAGCCTGGCAGGAGAGTGGGAGGAACCAATGCCTGGAGCTAGGACTGCTTTGGGAAGTGATGTGTGTAGGGGTGGGGGAGAAGGAGAGAGGTAGAGATAGAGATGACCAGAAGGTTAGGTAACAGCCCAGGTTTATTCTGAGGCTGTCAGGAACTTTCTGGAAGGGTTTTCTGTAAAGAGGGCTATCACGGGTCATGTAAGCTTTTAGCTGTACTACATTTTGACCTCAAGGCTTTGGTCCAGCTGCTCCGAATGCTTTCCTTCCTCTTTGTCATTAATTAATTCTCGCAGGAGTGCCCCGAGCTTCCCAGGACACCATACAGTGTGTGGTTCTGGTGGCGAGGTGGAGCGGAAGTCAACGGGAGGCACTGCCATCTGCTTCTGGTGACTGCTGGCAGAGAAAGGAGCCTCAGGTCCTTTTCTAGTACCAGACAACTCCCCGTCCACGTCACCTCCGATGGCCGGGCGACAGCTCCTTACGGGCAGTTTAGGCCTGTGCCATTTAAACTGAATGTGGCCGGAAACCTTCTGGTTACTGAGGAGCCCTGCCCCCACTCCTGTTCCCCGCAGGCTGGAGGTATTTATTAACTCAAATTAATAGAAGAAGAAGTCCCTTTAAACAGTCCTGTGAACCTCCAGACAGGTGCTGCTCTGCCATGGCCAGGCTCCTGGAAGCTTTTTCTACAGGTCTGGCCAATCAGTGACTTTCAGGAAGCAGATGCTAAGCTGTCTCTTCCAGACCCAGCTTTTTCTTGGGACCATCTTCTGCACATCGGGAAGGTGGCCTTGTGTGTGGCTGCGGTTTCCCTTACAGGAGGCCAGCCCTACCCCCTTCTGCCTGCACATTCTAGCACCAGAGAACAAACAGTTGATGTCAGAAGTAGTTAGTGTTTACAGCAACCCCCCCCCCCCCATGTGTTCCGGCATCACCCTGCATCACCCTGTGAGAGGCAACCACCTCTTTTAAAGTGAAGGTCCTCGTCTCCTTGCACATAAAAATCAAATCCTTCAACATAGCTTGGAGTCCATAAATAAAGGCTCAGAAAGTGTTTAATGGATGAATGAGTGAGTGAGTGAATGTTTTTCTCAGGCTCCCAGCATAGAATGAGTAAGAAAATGCGCTGGACGATGAGACCTCATTTCTTAGTTCCCTCGGTGCCTGTCAAAAGGTAATGTAGGGAAGAAAAAAGTTTATTTGGCTTATAGTGCCGGGTCCCAGTTGACATCAGGAGCAAGTCAAGGCAGGAACTCAGGTGGCCAGTCCCGTCACATCCACAGTCAAGAGCAGAGAAAAAGGAACACACCCATGCTGCCTGCTTGACTGCTTCCTTATGTCCTTTAGGATTACCTGCCTCGGGAATGGTGTTGCCCACAGTGGGCTGGGCTGGGTCCTCCCACCTCCATTGACTATTAAGACATTCCCTCACAGACATGCCCACAGACCAACAGGATCTAGACAGTTCTTCAGCTGACGTTTCCTTCTCAGGGGATTCTGTCTTGTGGCAAGGTTAACATGTAAAACTAACACCACACATTCCTTTCAACAAATCTAGGACTGTTCTTCTTTTTTTTTTTTCTTTCTTTCTTTTTTTGGTAGTTGAGAATGAGAACACTTTTAACACCGTTGTCTTAGGCAGCCTCTGTTCTAATGCAACCAAGGTGCTTTTCTCTACCGATGCCACAACACATGTGTGGGTAAGACGAGCTTGCAGTCAGTGGATTCCGGGGGAGGAAGGGTGTATTGCCCTCGGTGTTGGGCTGTGGATACCAGAAAGGCTACAGACTATATTTGCTGCTGTTAAAAATGGTGTCATGCTGGTGTCTTATGTATGTATGTATGTATGTATGTATGTATGTATGTATTTGAGAAACCCTTCCATGCTTGTTGCTGAGTACACCCCCCCACCCCCAGCAACACTTTGAAGTTGGGCTGCTGGCTGCATGTCACTGAAAGAAACTAGCATGTCCCGCATGGAGTACCCATTCCTAACATGTGTGTGCGCTGTCTCCATTTCTTCTATGAGATGATTCCTGCACCGAGAGCCGGGGTGAGGAGCAGTTTGTCGTTCTGTCTGCCCTGCACACTTGCTGTAGTGGCTTGCCACGGCTGGGCCATGCGGAGGAGGGTGTGGGGGCGTGACCTGGAGACATAAGGCTGCCTCTGCCCTGCTGAGCCCTTCTGTGTCTGTAACCTGCTCAGGTCCCAGCCAGGAGCATCACATAAGATGTGAGCTGAGTGTAGATGGCGCGCCAAGGCTCTCCAAAGCCATTATCCATGCTTGGCGGATCTCGCAGGGTGCTCATGTCAGAGCGCTGTTCCGACTTATCCTCAGCTGCCCACTTAGGTTTTCAAGATTCTTCCTGATGTGCGAGGAAGCTAGGGGCTCTGCGAGCCGTGGGGGCCTCTCAGAAGTTAATGTCCCATTCCAGGTTGTGATGGACTGCAGCTGGGGTATCTGCCTGGGGCCAATTTACTGTGAGCAGCCCGGCAAATTTGGCCTCCAGTGAAGAATTTGTGGATTTACTTAACCATGGCGAGCGCCGTGTATTAAAATGGCAAAACTCTCTGGTGGTTTCAGTGGTGGGGCCAAGTGGCAGGTGCCTTTGCCTGTGGGTCCTTTCCCATAGTTACGCTGTTACCCCTTTTTCTCCCCCGTTCTTATGGAAGAAGAACATGTCCCCATTTCCCCTTCCCTTCAACTTCTTTATTTACAGTTTTGAAAAGTGAGGTCCCATTTTCATAAAGAAAACCCAACCAAACAAACAGACCATAGGGCTGGTCAGATGGCTCAGTGAGTCAGGTGATTGCCTCCAAGTCCGAGGAGCCAAGTTTGGTTCTTGGGAGACTCACATGGTGGAAGGAGAGAACTGAGTCCCACCGTTATCCTCTGACCTCCACAAGCTCCCCATGGCCTGTGCCCCACCCTCACGTGCATATACAATAAATAAGTAAACAGTAAACAAACAAACAAATAAATGTAATCAACTCTACCAAGAGTTCTTTTTAAAAGCCACAGATCTTAAGTTCAATGCGTTCATGTTTGTGGGGTACACATGAGTGTGTGGGTACATACTTGTGTGTGCACACATAGAAGCTACATCACGATTTGGAGTGACTTCCTCTATCACTCTCTGGATCCCTCTGTCTCTACCCCAGTGCTGGAGCTCCAGGTACATACAGTCATGCCAGACTGCGTATGTGGGGGCTGAGGATTTGAACTCACATCCTTACTCTTACCCACTGAACATCTCCCCAGCCCTAGGTTAAGTGAGTTTGATAAATTTATATTCCCAGGCACCCATCACACCAAACAAGATAAGGAATGCATCTTACCCACTCCAGAAAGTTCTTTCATGCCTCTCTCCCACCATCACGCCCGCCCCGAAAGCATCAACTGTTCTGATTCATATCACATGGCTTAGATTTCTTCCTGGACTCTATAAATGGAGCCATGAACTCCATGAGCCCTGGTGTTTCTCACTTCTTTTGTGAAGCATCTTTCCCTCAGCATGCTGCCCCTGAGATTCACCTCTGTGTGGCATGGCGTCTTTCCACGGAGTACGAGCAACTCACAGTTCATTGCTGATCAGACAGCAGTTTACCGGTTCTCAGCGTGTGTGTTTCCTGGGCCACAGCAAAA
>CABHPP010125377.1:21280-40169 GCA_902168425.1 Peromyscus attwateri | reverse complement strand
TGTGTGTGTGTGTGTGTGTGTGTGTGTGTGTGTGTGTGTGTGTGTGTCTGTATTGAATGTATATCACATGAGTGCAGGTACCCATGGAGGCTAGCAGAGGACATTGGATCTCTTGGAGCTGGAGTTATATGAGGCTGCTATATGAGGCACTCAGTGTGGGTGCTGGGAACTGAGCTTAGATCATCTGGAAGAACAGCAAGTACTATTAACCGCTGAACCATCCCTTTAGCCCCTTCTGATTTGAATTCTAACTATAACACACGTTTTGGAGTATACAGACTCCCTTGCCAGTATGCCTAGCACTGTATATTCCCATATGTGTTGTATATTTCAGAGGAAGTTAAAATGGTGACTTTCATCACTGGTAGAAGAAAGAGACCCTGTTCTAAGCAAAGAAAGCAGAGAATTAACATGGAGAACTGAAGGGATGTGTGAGGGACAAAGAACCTGAACAGTTGGGAGTAGCCCAGCATTCAACTGCTCCAGTTGCTTATGAACAATTTGATAAATGACAAACAATGGACAAAGGTCCCTCAGTGGTCACGATGGAGCAAGGCAGACACAGGACCTTCCATAACCACACCTGAGCACTGCCAGAGACCATTGTCTGAAAACCAACCAAATACCCGTGGCTTCTAGTTCATTACAGAGAAGCCATTCAGAGGGCCATCTATGTCAAGCTCATTAGCTCCTGGGAGGAACTGCTGGCTGGGGAACGGGATTCCAGCTGATGGAAGAGAGGCAGTGCCCAGGGTACCTGGACAGAGACTTTGTAAATCCTATGTGGCAGTCAGGTGCCACCTTCTGTAAGGCTGCTCGTGTGGTTCCTCCTCCCGGATGTGTAGTGACCTTCTAGGGGTAAGAGCAGGATTCCTCTATCATGGACAACTCACCTCCATGTCATTTTGCTTAGAACCTTTATGCTGGTTGGTTTTATTTATCAACTTGACGCAGTCTATAATTCCCCAGGAAGAGAGAGACTCAATAAAGAATGTCTAGGTCACGCTGGTCTGTGGGGGAGTGTCTAGATTGCTTTAATTGATGTGGGAAGACCTGTCCCTTAGAGCTGGCACTGTGCCCTAACGCAGGGGATCCTGAACTCTATAAAAGCAAAGGTGGGAAGCTGATTAGTAAGTAGTTTTGCATTCATATTGGTGTTATCCCTGTCACCATGACGCCCCTGCTATGATGGACTGTAACCTGGAATTACGAACTAAAATAAGCTCTATCGTCCCTAAGTTGCTTTTTGTCAGGGTGTTTTATGACAGTACGGAAATGAAACTGGGACAGCCCTGAATTTCCCACTTGAGCATGTGGCAGGATTGACTTGGGGATTTAGGAAGCACAGATGCCAGTGGGCAACCAGGAGCTGCTGATTCCTTGCCTTTAGGAAGTGTTCTGAGAGTTCGGATTTCTAGCAAGTGCCCAGGGCATGCTATTCCTGCTGGGCTCAGGCTGTCTGAGAACTGTTGGTCTGGACCACTGGTTCAGGTTCTCTGGGTGACTACACCAGACTCAGCAGGGAAGCTTAGCGAGCAAGCTTGTTCCTTCCTGTTACAGTGCGCATCTGAGATGTTCCCACAGGCTCGTGTTTTGAATGCTAGTTCCCCATCTGGTGGTATTATTTTGGGGGACCCGGAGCATAGGAGTTGGAGCCTAGCTGGTGGAAATAGGGAACTAGGGGCAGGCCTTTGACGACAGCAGCCAATCTCAGTTCTACTTACACTTCCTGCTTCCCGTCTGCTATCGATGTGAAGAGCCCCAGGCGGTTTCCCTGCTGTCCTTTCCCATGGAAGGAAACCCTCTGAGACTGTGAGCCAGAACAAGTGCTCTCTTCTCCTGCATGACTTCTGTCAGACACTGTAGTAATCAATAAACAAGTATACTCCAGGGGCTGCATAATTTCTGGAAGGTGCGAACTAAGAGATGGGAATTTTCTTATCTCTTCTGATGCTAAACTCTAGTGTTTAGCAGGGCTGGAATCCAGCCTGCCACGTAAGCTTCATGATGTCAGGCATTTTAATATATCCATGTTTTGTCCGTGGATCTATCTTTGAGTGCCTAAGACAGTGCAAGTATCCAGTAGATGTACAATCAGACATTTGTAGAATGAATAACTATCTGTTACCGGTTATCAACCCTCCAGGACTAAGAATTACTTGCTTATTAGACATTAATCTGAGAACCTCCTGTAATTAAGAATGTGGGTCATAGCCAGGCAGTGGTGGCACACACCTTTAATCCCAGCACTTGGGTAGCAAAGGCAGGTGGATCTCTGTGAGTTTGAGGTCAGCCTGTTATCCAGAGCTAGTTTCAGGATAGTCAGGGCAACAAAGAGAACCCCTGTGTCAGAAAACAAAAACAAACAGACAAAAAAAGAATATGGGTCACAAAATGCTTTCACAGAACTCTACATTGAGATCTGTAATAGTCAGCTTTTGGACAGAGAGAAGTGGGGAACTCACAGGTTGAGTATAGCATGGGCTCAAAACACAGGTCTGTGCACATTGACAAATATTTAAATATTTATCTTAAAAAATTCAGGGATGAGAGAATGGGTTGGTCATCTTCAGCTGCTCATGTCTATTGTGCCAAGTGTCCCAGCCCCAGTACCAGGAGGATGGTACTTCCAATTCTGATGTGGACAGCTAACTTGGCTCTGATTTGTTCCCTTAATGACATCCTCAATGTTGGGCACCAGTTGCCTTGTGTGGATGCCTTAGGGCTCAGGGTATTTTTCACATTATTTATCTTGTTTATTCCTTTCCAAATGCATTTGGAAATGCATGGTGCTGGTGATTTGAAAACAGGGAACCAATCTGAGAACTCTGTGTATGTGTGTGTATATATATGTATGTGTGTGTATACCATGTGAGTGTGCATGTGTGCATGTGTATGCATGTATGCATATGTTCATGTGTATGTGCAAGTGTACACATGCATATGTGTAGAGGTATTCATGTGAGTTTGCATATGTGCATGTGCCTATATGTATGTATGCATGTATTCATGTGGGTGTGCATGCGTGTATGTGTGGGACCTGGAGGTCAATGTCAGGTATCTTTCTCATTTATTCACCACTTTGTTTTTTGAGACAGGGTCTCTCCTTGAACCTGAAGCTCACTTATTTTGCTGGACTAGCTGGTCAAGAAGACCACGGGATCCTTCTGCTCTGCAGCCCCCCCACCCCCCCACCCCAGTGCTGATACTACAGATGCACCAATGCACACAGATTTCAGATTTCATGCCTGTATGGCAAGAACTTTACCAACAGGTGTAAATGAAGACATTCTACTGTAGTTACTGTAATGAAAACATCTAACTGTAGTTATGCATATTTTATCAAGTGTTTGTATGGTGCCTGGCATTTGCACTGGGGATAGGGTAACGTGAACAAGAGTTCATGGAACTGATACTGCCCAACAGAACTGCAGTGATAGAATTTTTTTGTATCTTTTCTGTCTGCAGCTGTAGTCACCTGTTAGTTGTATGTGGTTACTGATCATGCCAAGTGGGGTCAGTGTGACTGAAAAGTGGAGTTGCAGGATTTACTGTATTTTAATTAGTTTACACAGAAATTTAAATAACCACATGCTGTTTAGAGTGCTAACCACATTTGGTAATTTAAGACTAATGAGTGCCATACACTGTTAAATTTCACGATAATATAAATATATGGTGTAGAAGTCATACAGTGACATCATTATGTATCACAATGGTATTTTCTCATATGTCCTTTGAAGGAGAAACACAAAATGCTTATAGAGTCTATAAAAGGTCATGTGACCACTGGGAAAATGGGTAGGCTCCCCTGAAGGAATGACATTTAAGCTCCTGCTTAGAACTCCTTGGAGAGTCTTTAAAAATCAGTATGAGGAATGGGCTATTGCTCTGCTGTCACAGCCTTTAAATTGTCCTTACTGTCTCCTTACACTAGGAACTTTCCCACAATCCCTTCATTTCTTTATTGGTTCTATACAGCATCATGAAAAATAAAAAACCCTCTAAGAGGAACCTTTGATTGTCTATATCCAGGTGTACATTATAGGTTAGGGTCCCGAAGTGAAGAAGAACACAGAATTTTGTCTTTCTGAATTTGGGTCATTTCACCTAATATTATACTTTCCATATCCACCCATTTTCATTCAAATTTCACAATTCATTTTTCTCACAACTGAATATATTCCCTTTTTGTGTATGTACCACATTTTAATTATCAACTTTTATGTTGATGAACATCTAGGCTGCTTCCATTTTCTTGTTCTCATGAATATAGCATCAATAAACATGGATGTGTATCTTTGTGGTAGAATATGGATCACACTGGGGATAGTCCCTGGAGTGGTGTATCTGGGTCACATGATAGATATAGTTTTAATTTTTTGAGGAACCCCTATACTAATTTCCAGAGTGACTGTACTAATTTGCTCCCCAAACAGCAATGAATAAGGGCTCCTCTTTTTCCATATCTTCTCTAATATTGTTGTCAGATATCTTAGTAATAGGTATTCTTAATGGGGTGAGGTGGTATCTCAAAGTTAGGTGATGAGGATAGAGGGCGTCTTAGTTACTTTTCTATTCTTGTGAAGAGACACATGACCAAGGAAGGCATCTTATAAAGGAAAGCATTTAACTGGGGGCTTCTTCACAGTTTAGAGGATGAGTCTATGGTCATCATGGCAAGAAACATGGTGGCAGGTATGGTGCCAGAGCATTAGCTGAGAACTTACATCTTGATCTGCAGGGGAGAGAGAGAGAGAGAGAGAGAGAGAGAGAGAGAGAGAGAGAGAGAGAGAGAGAGAGAGAGATCTGAGACTGTGCCTTGCATGTGCTTTTGAAAATTCAAAGCCCACCCCCAATGACATACCTTCTCCAATAAAGACACACCTCCTAATTCTTCCTAAACAGTCCACTAACTGGGAGCCAAACATTCAAATAGATGAATGTATGGGGGCCATTCTCATTCAAACCACCACGATGGATAGTGGACTTAAAAGGACACATGGAGCATGCAAGAGAAGAGTTTGGGGTTGGGAGGGCACAAGGGGGGGTAGAACAGGAGTGTCAGGGAGAGGGGCAGGGAGAATCACAGACACATGTTCAAAAATGTCTTAATGACATCTAACATGTTATATGCAAAGAGATGAAAATAAAATATATAATAAAGAGAAAATAAAAGGAATAGGAAGAAAATGAAGAATCCTTGAGCCCTCAAGCTCAAACAGCTAATCATCATATCTAAGCCAATGAAAGTTAAATCATGCATTGAGCTGCTGTTTACCATGCAATGTACACTAGTTGGTTTTGTGTGTCCCCTATCATAATGCCAGTATTCCCGTAAGTCATGAAAGATACTTCAATATCCTAATTCAATGGCCGTGGTCATTTCCCATCCTGTGGCTGGATACCATAATACATCTAGTGGAGTTGCTGCCCTTGGACACTCTCCTGAACCTTTAACTTCTGAAACAAGCCTCAGTATGATGAACGTCTTGTAAAGAAATCTGCTTTTCTGATTCTTCACCTGTGGTCTGGGGGCATCATGCACGAACAGGAAATATTTGGCGCAACAATTGTGTAGCAATGTAGAAAGGTTGGACATTCCTGGGAGGGTATGTTCTCACAGGATGGGAGGATGAATCCAGAGCCAAAGCCTCAAGATTTTGTTGTAAACTTTGCTCAGTACTGCAGAATTGTTTTCTAAAGAACTCCCCTTTCTTCTGACCATGGATGAAAATTTTAGAATTTTCTGCAGTTCTTTCTTAAAATCATACAGGGCCCATCTATAATGCTTGGGTGGAGTCTTGATCACCATTATTTATAGTTACTGCATGAGGCTTGATTGCAGTGATGTACTGTCATCATCCCTTCTCCAAAGAGGCTGCTAATTGATGCTGCTCCCGCTGAGCTCTCCCTGGTCCTGCCAAATGGAGCGCCTCCATCAGAGCACAGATGTCTGGACCACATCTGGCCTCGAGGGTGATGCTGTCAGCCTTCCATATCCATAGGCAGTCTGTCTCAGACGCACACTTTATTTTGGTGATATTCTAAGAAACAGGGGTTCTTAGAACAAAATCAAGGTTGACCATGGTGATGTGGGGTTTGGGTCAGAACAAAAGATGCTTCAGACAGGGCATTCTTTTCTTTGTGATGCACAGTGAAATAAAAGAGCACTAGAATGGGAATCAGAAGAGTTGGGATGAGACCCATGTCTGCTTCTGCTCCCAGCTTCCTGCTGCCTAACAATCAGGATTGTTTGTTTGTAATGGTAAACAGTTCACTCTGCTTAAGCAGCAATAGCAGCAGCAGCAGCAGCAAGTAAAAAGGACCCAGGGCTTTAAACATCATATTATAGTCCTGATCTTGCTCTCTTGTAGTGATTCCATTTCTAGAAGACAAGTCTCTTATGGCAGCTTCCAAAACGTACCCTCAAATCCTCTACTTCATGGATCAATAAACAATGTCCAAGAGTCAAATCCAGTTTGTTCCCTACTTTAATTTTTGATAAAGTTTTATTGGAACATAGCCACAACACCCATAAATGAATGGCATATGGCTGCGTTTGTCCAAAAGCCACAGAGTTAAATGACTGTGGCAGAGACTGTATGAAGCTTGGAAAGTTTAAAGTGGAAGCTTGATCTGGTCCTTTATGTGAACATTGAGCTAATATCTGCCTTTGCAAGAAGTCATCTCCCCTCAGTTTCAAAGTTTTCCAAAGATTATCATGTCTAATGAATTATTAGTGTCCATCCATTCTTGGGATTCATTTGATTTTTTTCATTTGATTTTTTTTTAAATTAAAATATATGTGGTGTGTGTGTGTGTGTGTGTGTGTGTGTGTGTGTGTGTGTGTGTCTGTCTGTCTGTCTGTCTGTCTGTCTGTCTGCCTGTCTATTTATCTGTGTTAGTTTCTGTGCACCATGTACATGCAGGAGCCTGTGGAGGCCAGAAGAGCATCAGATCCCTTAGATCTGGAGTTACAGGTGGTTGTGAGCTACCACGTGGATGCTGGAAACAGAACACAGGTCCTCTGAAAGAACAGTAAGCACTCTTAACCATTGTACCATCTTTCCAGTCCCTGAATTCCTGATTTTGTACGTGTGTGTGTGTGTGTGAGTGTGTGTGTGTGTATTGTGTGTGTGTGTACATGTTTGTGTGTGTGTGCATGCATGTGCATGCACAGGCTAGAGGTACATGTTCGATGTCTTTCTCAGTTGTTCTCCACCTTACTTTTTGAGGAAGGGTCCTTCACTGAATCTGGATCTCACTGATTCAGCTGTACATGCTGTACACAGAGCCCTAGGGTTCTCTTGTCTCTGCTTCCCCAGTGGTGGGATTACATATGTACATTGCGATGCCTGATATTTTTATGTGGGTGCTGGGGATCTGAAGTTAGTTTTTCTTGCTTTCACGATGAAGTGATGATTTCCCTAGTCCCTATACCACGTATCTTGTCTAACCTCTTGTATTCAGGCCTCTGTGTGTGGCATTTTGAATTGGCGAAGACCATAGTCATTCTGAAATATTTCCTTACTTCCATCTATAGTATGATGAGGTTGGTGTACTATTGCTCATACTCCTGGCCATACTACCTAGCTCCTGCAGGTCAGTAGGGAAGTGTGCACAGATCATTTATTTTCTGAGGACCCATAGTGGTTACCACCCTCCATTCCATGTATGGGATGCTTCAGCTTTGTAGGCAGCATGTCTGTGTGTAGAAAGGTTTAATTTGTGAGCCTGTCAAGTTCCTAGGCCTGGCTGTGGTCTCCATCCTTCAATCTGACATATGGCTCTGGAGTTTTTTTTTTTTTTTTTTACAGTGATTTACACACATGGTTTATGAGTCACATGCAGAATCTTTTGTTGTTATTTCAAATGAAATTTAATTTTAAAAAGTAGATAAAATATGGTCTTGATATAAGGGTGCTTGTGTGTTAGCATCTTAGCTCACCCCATGTCTCCCTTTGCCTGTCCCAAGTTTCCCAAACCTTACCCCTAGTTTTATTTCTAATACGAATCCTAATAGGTTCTAACCTAACCTTAGCATGAACCCTGACCCTAATCTTAAACTCTAACTGTAGCAATAATCCCTCAAGAGGTCTAGGATTAAGCCGATGAGATGGCTCAGCAGGTCAGGGCACCGAGCACACAAGCCAGGAGACATGAGTTTAATATCTGCAACCTGTAATAAAGACGGAAGGGAAGAGCTTTCCTCTGTCCACCTCAGGCACAAGTAGTGGAGAAAGATAAAATGCCAGGGAATTAGCAAACTGGGCTGTGATAGAAGAGTATTTAATGATCCTGTCCTTAGCTCCCTTAGCCTGGGGGCTATTTTAGGAGGGTCAAAATATAATGAAGAGAGCAAGAAGAGAAAGAATATGATAGCCAGAAGGAAAAAGCAAGGTTTGGGAAGGTCTAGTCCATGCAGAAAGTCAGCAGGAGACAGGTGATTGTAGCCGGAAGGTTTCTCTGGTCCCACCCAACCCCACAATCCTGCAGCCACTTATAAAATGATCACTCAGTGGCTTAATATTATTTACAAACTATATGGGCTATGGCAGGCTTCTTGCTAGCTAGCTCTTTCATCTTAAATTAACCCATTTCTATTAATCTATGTTTTGCCACGTAGCTGTGTCGTTACCAGTCTGCTGGCATCTTGTTTCTCCTTGGGTGGCAGCTAGGCATCTCCCCTGACTCCACCCTTCTTTGTCTCATCTTCAGCCTGAATGTACCGCCTAACCTTATCCTGCCCTGCCATAGACCAATGGAGCTTTATTTATCAACCAGTCAGAACAACATATATTCACAGCGTATAGAAAGACATCCACAGCAGGTGAAGAAGGGCTTGTACCAACCATGTTAAAATGGTTGGACTCCATCTTTAGAGCTGTTCACGATTCAGTCTAGGGGCCCATAGTCACATCTATGTCTTGATATATTTAAAAATCTTATATTGTAGCTGTTACTGAAGGATGTTGGAAGATAGAGTGTTGAGGACTGTACCTAGGGTTTGTGTGTGTTAGGCATGCTCTCTATCACTTATAATCCCAGGCCTCAGAAGGATACTGTATCAAACCCTTTAGATAGAGTCTCACCATTGAGGCTTACAAGACTGGTACTACTACATAAGCTTATTATTTCATCATGTAGAGATGTGGCAAGATTAAACAACTTACTAAAAAAAATCATGCTTTTAACTGTTGGAGTAATTCTGCACTTCATAATTATCTAAAAATTAAGGTACTCAATGGTTGCTGCTTGAGAGATCTCAGAACATTTGTGTACATGAACTTAATCATCTGCATGATGTACTCTGAGCTCTCAAAGAGGCTTCATTTCCATTTCATGAATGGTGGCACCCAGAAATGAAGGTGGCAACATCTTCTCAGACCTGGTCTTACTCCATTTGAAATGTGGGGTCACAAGGACCATGTATTTTGTTGTCTTCATGCTAGTTCACTGTACAGGAGGCACATGGCCATAGGGACCATGACTTAATTATTCTTCTCACATAACCAAAGAACATGGTTCCTTTCTCATTCCTGGAGGAAAAGAGAGCTGAGTGATGAGTGAGGCTGGAGGGGATCCTGAGGCTCTAGCCAATGGTATGGTTGGTGTTGTAGCCCTAATTAGGAGAAGGATACATGTTCTAGATATAAGAACCCTTTAGGTTTGAGCAGATAAGTCTGTCACCAGTGAGTTATAATTAATGCTTCATTGAGATCCTTTCCTTTTTTCTTTAATCTAGGCTCCTGTATCCTTCCTCCTTTATTTTTGGATTTTCTTCCTTTGCTTTGTTTTCCCACATCAGTGACATCACCACTAACAAGCACCACATTGTGATCACTGATTATAATGGTCTTATTGTACTGTTCTTGTTGCCTTTGCTGTCACCATCACCACCACCACCACCACCACCACTACCACCATTATTACCACCACCATCATCACCACCATGACCACCACCACTACCACCATCATCACCACCATGACCACCACCACCACCACCATCATCACCACCATGACCACCAGCACTACCACCATCATCACCACCATGACCACCACCATCACCACCATCATCACCACCATGACCACCACCACCACCACCACTACCACCATCATCATTATTTCATCATTATTACCACCACCACCACCACCACCATCACCACCACTACCCTCACTGCCTTTAGCACCACCTCTAACACTGCCACTATCGTCATCATCATCTCTACCTCAGCCACCACCAACACATAACTGCCTCATTAAGATCTTGCTTTCTTTTTGTGTGTATGAATTGGTACATATGTAAGCACATGCTTGTGAAGATCAGAGGTGAACCTCATGGGTCATTGCTTAGGATAACATCCACCTTGTATACTGAGATAGGGTCTCTTACTGGGGTTTGCTGATTAGACTAGACTGGCCAGTGAGTCAGAGGGATCACACTGTTTCTGCACCTTTACTCTGGGATTGAAAGCATGCCACTGCAACTGGATTTTTACGTGGATTCTGGGGACCAAATTCAGGTCCTTATGCTTGCCTTACATGCACTCTACCTGCTGAGCTATCATCCCAGCTCCATGGTCTTGTTTTTGTAAATTTCATCATCAGTATCATCTCTAACATCATCACTACCTCATTACTTCTTACCTACTTGGTAGCAGGCATGGTATTCCCATTTTACATGTATCATCTCCCTTCATCCACAAAATAAACTGTTGTGTATGCTAATCTTCATTTTCATGGATAACAGACCCTAAGTCTCATTGGGGTGACATAATTTGTCTAAGGTCACAAAGCAATCATCAAGGTCACTCTTGTTTCTTTCAGTAGATTAATGTGCATCCCACTGACACCAGAGCTTCTTGGTTTATTTTTGGGAATTAAGAAAGTCACAGGACAGAGCTCTTGAGCTCCATTAAGCCTGTGAATGCAAAGAAAGAGATTCAAGGATATTATTCTCCAGGGACACTTGTTCTCTGAATCAGAAGAACTGCTCTATTTTTGACTAATCATTAAATTTATATTTATGATTATTATCGCAAAAGGGAAATTTAGAGTTGAACTTCGCTCCATAGGGAACTGGAGTCATGATTCAAACCTATATTTGCCTGATTCCAAAGCCTACATTCCCTGTCAGTGTTGTCTGACTCCCCCTGCTGATTTGCCCAAAATAAGTCCTGAAAGCCCTAAGCCCATGATGACCCATGTGGCTCACTGTGGAGGAACTTATGGCAAGAGACACTGTCAGGAATCTTTGTTTGAATCGGTGCTGCCATCTCTACTTCTACCCAATGACTGGGCAAATGCATTTCTCTTTTTTTCTTCTTTAACTTCCCAGGTATTTTTAGGAGGCAGTGTATCATGGTAGGAAGACAGACAGAGGTTCAAATCCAGGTTCAAAATTGGGTTAATGTATCTCAAAGGTCCCTAGTTTCTTCAGTCTTTACCAATAAAAATAGACAGAACATCAGTTACTCCATGGAGATGCTGAGACATTTAAATGAGATAATGGGTGGTGAGGTGGTACACACCCACAATCTTAGCACTAGTGGGATGGTATAGAAGCAGGATGGATCAGAAGTTCAAGACCAGCCTTGGTCTATCAGGCAAGCTTGAGGCCATCCTGAGCTTTATGAGACCCTGGAGATAGAGGGGCGTGGAGGGAAAGGGCACAGACCGTGAAAAGTGCTTGACAAGCATTAGATGCCGATAAATATTATGGTGTTATGTTTCACTATAAACTCAACCTTAGTTTCTCTTTTCTTTTAACATCCTGATAAGTGATCAGTCTAAATCTCTAAGGTATAGGAGGAGAAATGCACCTGATGGATTTGAAACAGCTCAATCCCTGACTGACAGAGTGTCGTTCAGTCCTCCCCTCCAGGTTACTTAGCTAGGAACTGTCTTCCCATCCTTTTACCATCTACATGTTAGCTGCCCATTTATCCTGCTCTTGAAGCATTGCCATAATTACCTACAATGTGGGGGATGGGAGAGCTGGGAGGAATCGTGGAGGTCAGCAAGGGGTGGACATGGTCTAAACACATTGTATTCATGTATGAAATTACCAGAGAATAAAAATTTGAAGTCTACTCAAACAAGAGAAACAATGAGCAAAGTAGGATTGAAGATGTAATAGGAGAAACACAGGGGTGGGTACATATTACATTGCCCCATGGCACACAATTGAAAAGTCCCCCTGTCTCTTAGTTTATCATTCTCTTTCTCCCCTGGTTCCTTCTATACCAGCACAGAAATCCCTGTCCAACTTTAATTTGCATATTCCACTTGCAGTAATGTTTGTCAAAGTGAGAGAATCCAGAGTTAACTGTTTATCATTCTGTTGTGAGTTGCATGTGACATCAAGGTCCTCAAGTTCCAATATCTCCCAAAGATGGCCTCTCTCCAGGAGGAGTTATCAGGCCAGGGTGAGATGCAGAAACCTCCACTGTACCTCCTGACAGGTGACATGAAAATGGTGGTTGACTCCAGACAGTCTATCATTCAAGTCTGTTTACATGTCTGCAGCAGGTTTTAGGTTCCACTGGGGGAAAGATGCTCAATAACAGCTTCAGCATTTGTTTTCAGGTGAGGCTTAGAACCAAACCCTCCCAGGTTTGCCTGGAATTTTTTTCCCTCTTGGAGCTTGGCACCCATTGTCTCTGTGAATGTCCCCATCTCGTTGCACTGTGCAGACACATGCAAATGAACTTTGGAATTTAGCTCCATTTATAATCTCATTTCTCATGTCTGCCCATTAATTAAGGAATTAGTGAACTAATTATTTAATTCCCATACATATTTATTGGGCACTACCTATGTGTTAGGTGCTGTAGTAGGTACTGAAAATACAGAACAAAAAGGCAGATGTGGCCCTTGCCTTAACAGTTTTGTGTGAATGTATGTATAACATAATTTAATTATTACACATGTAAAGTAAGAGCACATTTATGGCATGTACACCAAAGGAAAAGCTCTAGTCAGCAAGCCAAGCCAGCTAGAGAAGTCAAGTTGGGAGTTTCCTAACTCTCTTGCTTCTGGCTCTTATTCCCATCCCTGAGCATCTTCTCTATACACACATTTCTGTTCTACAGGTGCAAATGACTGTGGCCCAGAGGTCTCCAAAGAGAGCTTCCTTGAGGAGGCTGTGATGCTTGGGCTGAGTTTTATAGGGTATTTAGCAGAACAGGAATGAGGAGGAAAAACATGTTGTAAGCAAAGGAAGGTACCCAATGCCAACATTTAGGAACAAGGGACAACTGTATGGGAGTAGCAATGGAGCTGAGAGGCAACTGCAGCCTCCTAGCAAAGCTGGGTGTTCAGCCAGAACAATAATAGATTTTTACAGAAAACTTGGGGCATGACAGCAGGGCCACTCCAGGTATTTTTCTGCTCTATTATAGGTGCCCCCTCCACACACAACCCAAATACACACAGACACAGACACAGACACAGACACACACACACACACACACACACACATAGATACACACACAGACACACACACACACACACACACACACACACACACATACACACAGAGCAACTACCATGAAGTCAAGATTGTGTCTTTCTTTTCCATATTTCCAGTCTCTGTTTTCCAGGCACTTCTTTAAACTCTTATTTGTGAAGACCCATTTTTTTGTGGCTCTTTGTCCAAACATTTCTCACTGCTTAGCCTGGTAATGCATCCCATCTGTGACAGTAACAGGATGTGCACCGTGGGAGAGCCTTGCCTGAAGTGGCCAGAATGACTCCAGGGGCTGAGACGACAGCAGACGTGTAAATCACCCAGGAAATGTTGAACTTTGGAGCCAGGAAACAACAACATGCCACTCTCACCCACCCTTGCAGGAAGGTTATATATGTTGCTGTCACTTTTATACTATTCCCCACCACTGGTAATTTTCTCTCAATCTAATTTTTATTTCCCAAGGGCCTATCTACCAAGGTTGAAAGTGCTGGGAAACTAAGGAGTATTCTTTTGTCAAGGGATAGTAAATTAAATTAACCATTGCTTGTGGCTGGCTCTGGTTAGAACTATTTATATGTAAATAGGTGAGCCCTGAAGGCCTTGTTGCAATTATTATTTGTTCATTCCAGATGTTGACCATCATAGGGAAGGTCAGGACTAAATTCTGGGAACAGCTAGAAGAATTAGTTTCTGCTGTGTCTGTCCTGCTCTTGCCTGGGCTAGCTTTTCTAACACACATGCACTCACATGTGCATATCATGATGAAATCTTTCCTGCCCACTTCATGAGTTGAGAATGTAAAATGCTCTTAGACCCAGACTAATAGAGCGAATAGGACTGGAAGAGTCCAAACCTATTGCATCACCATTGGTTGGTACCTTATCCAATCAGCATGGTCATTATTTGCATATTGTTTCCTGAATGGCTGGCTCCTTGCTACTATTCCTTGGAAGTCATCACTCCTAGATACTTGGAAGGACACAGAGGCACATATGTGACGACAATGAACTCTCCCTCTGAGTCTGTAGAAAACATAGCCCAAGTACCTTTTAGGGTTTCTGGTTGGATTTTTCCATTCAGAAGACAATACTTCAAAGGAACAAGGTCTGGGCCTTGTGTCTGCTCTGCTCCTTTCTTTCCACGCAGAATAACTGGACCCTGACATTCCTCTTTAAGCTACTACCACCCCAGTTATCCTTTAAGCCATGCAACCAAATGATTTCTCTGTGGCTTTCAGGATTTACAGCTTGTTTCTATGCTCTTGAGCTCAACTGAATGGCTCTTTAAATCAAGCGCCTCAAGACAGAGCACTTTAAAAGGGGAAAGGAGTATTTTTGTTGAAATGAACCAGAGGCAGCAGAAACTGTCCCTATATCTCAACTCTGTATTCTGCCATTATTGTCCCTGGCTGGAGGACTTGTACAGGTCTTGAGATGTGTACCCTTGGGACGGACATCACTCTGTGAATTGGCTACTTTTCTCCTCCTTGTGACAAAATGTCTTAAAGAAGCAACTTGGGGAAGGCAGATTTATTTAGCTCTTGGGTTAGATGGTGAAGTGGGACCAGCTTTTGGCTTGATGACTGGAGCATATATGAGGTCACACTGTATAAGCAGAGATCTCTAGCTAGAACCAAAAATAGATGTCATCTTCATAGGCCATTTCTTGCTTGCTGGGCTATGGCCTCACCTATTCTGCAACTCCTCAAATAGCATCTCCAACTGCAGATCAAGTGTTCAAACATGTGAGCATGTGAGGGACAGTTCCTAGTCAAACTACAGCCCTGAACTGATTGCTCCTTAGCTGCATGGCTTAGTTGACTGTCTTATGGTATCTTGGATGTTTTCTGAAGCAGCCTGAGCTTCCTGAAAAAAGTTGGATTTGAAGGCCGGGCTGAAGCTCCTGTACCATACTGGTTGATCTTGAACTTGACCACTGGGGATTTTAGGATCACATTATCTAGACCCTTGTACAGTCTTTCCTTTAGAATTTCTATTAGAGCAGCTCATGCCTCTCTATAGAGAATGAAAAATAGTCAGGAACTCAACCTTGGGCCTGCATGTTGAGCATTGCTCATCTTATTTAGTGTGGTACCCTTTTAACCCTGCATGAAAGAATTCAGACTTACATGCAGGTTCTTATTCGTATTTCAAAGCTACATCTGGATGCTGAATGGAGCTAGTGCATTGCCAAGCTCTCCTCCATGACTGTTCTCCTGGAGAAAGTGGTGTGTCAAAGCTCTCTCCCATAAGGAGAATTGATTGCTGTATTTCATGAGGACAGTGTGTTTCTAACAGGGATCTGCCCTTGTGTGTGTGTGTGTGTGTGTGCGTGTGTGTGTGTGTGTGTGTGTGTGTGTGTGCGCGCGCGCGCGTGTGTGTGTGTGTGTGTGTGTGTGTGTGTGTGTGTGTGTGTTTAGTGGTTATCTGTTCTCCTGAAGACACCATGCTTTCTTTGAGTCAGGAAATATCTACTTTTCCTAGTTAATGCACAGAATGAATACAGTTTCCCTTTTTGTCTTGGTTTCCAGGGAACTCAGGATAAAGTTAAGTAAATTCCACGAATGTATAAAGATCTTGAGAAGTAAATCTCTGCATTATATATTGGTCTCATACTGTCCTTGACTCAGGTTTTAACTTTTACACTTAAGTTTTACAGAGCTAGCAAGCATCATGTATACTTTTTGATAACAATAAAAAGATGATTCCAGAGCATAAACTAAGATGCCACTGAGTGGGTGGACCAGGATTTCTGGAGAGTGGAATGTACTAGCACTCGTGAGAAATGCCTTCTTTTTGTTCCCGCAGCCTCAGTGATATGTCCTTCTAGGATGTGGTCAGACCCCTGGGAAAGACGTGAAGCAGTTCTCATGTCTAAATGGCACAAGCATTAGATGGTAAATACAGCAAACAACAGGGGACCTCACTACAAACAGAAGGGCAAGCATGGTACAAACCTTGTGCTGAGTTTGTTGGGTTTATCCATGGAGAAATGTTCTCCCAAGAGACTTCATGAAATTATCTTAGGAAGAGAATCCTGGCTTCAGGAGCCCATGTTGTCATTGTGAACTTGAATCACCCTTTTCCCAGGTGTTAGTTATGTTCCTTATTACTGTGGTCAAACACCTAACAAGAAAAGGTTGAAGAGAAGGAAGATTCACTCTGACTCACAGTTCAAATGGATCATGGTGAGAAAGACATGGCAGCAGGTGGAGAAAGCCTAGTGGAGGGAGATAGAGGGCCACCTGTTTACAACTGCATCTGAGTCAGGAAGCCGAGGACGAACAGGAAGTGGAGCCGGGCTATGAAGCTTCAAGGCTCACCAGCAGTGACCCACTTCCTCCAGTCAGGTTCCACATCCTAAAAGTTCCACAACTTTCTCATGAAGCATCCGTAGCTGGAGACCAACTGTTCAAGCACGGAAGCCTGTTGTGGACAGCTCAGTTTGTACTTAAACTACAAGACTGGGTCACCTCCATCCTTCACCAGAACAGCACCAAAGAAACTTAAGAGGATGTTCCCAGGAGCCAAATCCCCGTCCAGATTTTTCTAAATGCTGCCGCTATCATTTAATTGCACAGCCCCCTGCAAGACTCACACACACCAGCCTGATACATGCAGCGCATGGTTTTGTTTATATAGGCCATTTAAAAGTGTTTATTGCTAGACTGGAGAAATTGGCATAAATGAAGAGTGGGCACAATCTTCTTTAAAATGGTGCATGTGTGAGAGGCTGCTGAGTTCATAAATTAACTTTTTCAGAGAGCTCAGTCACAATCAACTGTTTTTAATATTCATACATTGTAATTTAAACATTAAAGATCTCAAGCAAAGATCATGATCTTAGATGGTATTCAATTTAAAAAGCCCACTCCCCTGGAATTGCACAGTTAGCCCTGATTTTTGGTTTATGTCCCATTAGCCCGTGGTGATAAGTATGGACTCATATAAAGGAAAAGCACGAATTCCCATTTCAGAACATTAAATCCAGATTTTTGATGATAACCTATTTTTGTGCCGCTATTAGGGGGCACCAGCCTGTACCCACAGTCAGTTATTAATCTGTGCAACCTTGTCTCTCTGGCGTATTATGTTCTTTCTAAGTCTGCTGAACTTAAGCGTCACCAACTAAGTGGGTTATTTAATGGGAGCGAGAAATGAATCAATCAAGTATATTCAAATGCTCAGTCTCTGGCATTGTTCTTTGACTTCATTATTTAGGCATTAAATTCCATGCAACACGGGATGTAATTGTCAATACAGAGAGTCTTGATTTGTGGGGGACGAGTTCTTTCTGGCAATTATGGTTTTAGGTTTACAAGCACACCAGAAATCCTTACAGCACGATAATACCATTAGCATGGCTTCCGCACTCACATCTTCAACAAATCATATCTGACTGTTCTGGGAGGGCTGACAGGTTCATTAGAGATTAGGGAATGGAGAATGGTCTTAGCAGTCACTCACAAAACCGTTTGAACACAGCCACGGGATATACAAATTATTTCAGTGTATGCGGTTATCCCTCTGCACCAGAAGGCAACAATTCCCCTTGGTTTACCCAGCTTGATCAGAAAGGAAAACACACAATGTTAAGAGCCACACTGCCTTAGTTTGTTGACTTTACCACTTCCCAGCTGCATGACTGTAGGCAAGTCACTTAACCTTTCTCTGTCTTGGTGTTCTCCTCTGAATATGTAGTTGCCTATGACAGCATTAGTATTGTCTTAGTTTGAGTTTTCTCAGGGCCAGACATTGAGACAAGAATTTGGGTGCGAATAATTGCTTTGTGAGTTTCAGAGAATGAGTGTAGAGGAATAGGGAAAAGAGACAGAAAAGAGATGACAGGCAAGAAGATGTGTCATTCAGTGTTCCTGGAGGACCCACAGGTGGGGCTGCATTGGAAAGGCTGGGTAAAGTCACCAGTACTTGCTTCTCACTTTGAATGAAGGACTTCACCTGTGAAGATTCTCCTGGGGTGGGGAATCAACACAAGGACACTTCAGGTAAGAAAGCGTTAAACAGATGGATAGAGCATGTGTTCCCAATGTGTATCCCAACATGATTGGGATAAGAGGAACCTGGGACAATGTTCAGGAGTACACTCACAGATTTCATTTGAGATGGGCTTAGTCAGAATCTTAGGAGGGGTGGATGGCCTGAGAAGTAACAGGTTGAATGAATGTCCTGGACCATCATTAGATGAATGGGGATGTAGGCATTCGATATAGGTTTCAAATCATCTGTATATCCATCCATTCATCATCATCAGTCCAACCATCATCCATCCATCCATCCATCCATCCATCCATCCATCCATTAATACATCTATTCTTACTTTCATCAGTCTATACATACATACATACATACATACATACATACATACATACACCTACCATTCACCCATCCATCC
>CABHPP010125377.1:5417-21270 GCA_902168425.1 Peromyscus attwateri | reverse complement strand
CCATCCATCCATCCATCCATCCATCCATCCACCCATCCATCCATCCATTCATTAATACATCTATTCTTACTTTCATCAGTCTATACATGCATGCATGCATGCATGCATACATACATACATATATACATACACCTACCATTCATCCATCCATCCATCCATCCATCCATCCATCCATCCATCCCCCATCTACCCCTGATTGCTCCCGCTCTCCCTCCTTTAATAATCAGTTTATCTAGCATGAATTTAACTCACTGTCTAGAATATATTTGGCTCTTTCATGGTCTCCAGGAATATAAAGGTTAATGTCAAACACACGTGGTAGGGGACAACAGACTGGTCAGGAAATAGACAAAAAGAGAGCCCTTTACATCTTGGCAGGAGAAGATGTAAAGGGAGGGGCACTTCCTCTGTGCAGACTGTCCTGAACCCCTTTCATTCATTCAGTTTAACTGCTACTCTCCAATTCTTTGTAGCTGGCTACATAGAGTAAAAAAAAAAAAAAAGGAATTTAAATATGTCCTTGCATATGCCCACTCAGGGACATCTGACTTGAAAGGATTTCAAAGGGATGTACTGTCTTGTACTCCCAGAATGCTCATTTAGCAAGCTGGGTGAGACTGGCTGGCTTTTCATACATCCTTTCCAAGAGAAGGACTCATTGTCAGTCGCTGTCTTCCTACCTGCTGCATTCCTTCTTCAGGGAGCAAAAGCAGTACCAGCCTCCGGAAGCCAAATGCTCAGCTTTGGCCTCAAACTGCTTCCCCCAGGTTGGCGAATAACAGATCTGGAAGTGTGAGGAGGACCAGGGTGACTTTCTTTTCTTTTCCTGCAAAATATAATTGATTGAATCCTACTGTTTCCTGAAGATGAATCCTTCTGCTGGGTGGATTTGCTTTGTAAATTACAGACTTGAGTGGATTTTTTTTCCTACTGCTTCTTGCTGCTTCAGTGAACTTGGAATTAGACATATTTGCAATCAAATAAAAATGTGAGGGCCCTTCACTAGTTAGGATGCTAACAACGTAGGGGTTTGGATGTAGCAAGCTGTGGTAGCACTGACCTGATGGCTTTACGAGTGTTTGTAATGTTCTTCTAGGTTGTCAAGATGTCCTTGGTAGGGGTGACATGATGGAGCAGGGGATAAAAGAGACAGACCCTGGTCCTCCAATGCTAATGGTTGGGAGGTAAGAGTGGTTTTGCATGAATACCAATAAAACAAGTAAGTGTCACTTTGTGCGTGTCTAGTCCCTTAATAGCGATAGGTCAGGGTCTGGGTGCAAGGCCACTGGAGACAGCAGTGGCCAAAACAGACAAAGATCATGGACTTCAGTGTGCATTCACTTCTGTGTGTGCACGGGGGTCATCCGCCATGGTTTTCTTATTTATTCATTGCCAGATGGTGATGTGTGGAGACTAAATCAAGGTGAAGGATAAGGTTGTGTATGAATGCAAATACATGCATGAGCACAAATAATGGAGAATAACATTTCAGATGAGGTGGCTGAGGAGTTTCCTCTTGCTGCTGAGATAAATTACCACCCAACTTAGTGGATTAAAATCGTGCATGTGTTATCGAATGCTTGTGGAGGTTGAAAGCTTGTAATGGATGCACAGGACTGTGTTTGTGTTTGTTTTTGGAAGCTCTAGGGAAGAATCTGTTCTCTTTCTCCCTCTCTCCCTGTCCCTCCCTTGCCCCCCCCCCCCCCCCCCCCGTGTGTGTGTGTGTGTGTGTGTGTGTGTGTGTGTGTGTGTGTGTGTGTATGTGTATCTGTGTGCATGAGCGTATGTGTTTGTGTACTTTGAGGCTAGAGGTCAAACCTGGCTGTGGTTCCTCAGATACTGCAGGGTTTCTCTCTGGCTTGGAACTCACTGAGTCTACTGGGCCAGCTGGCAGTGATCTCTAGCGATCTTCCTCTCTCCAGTCCCCAGTACTGGGATCACAAGCACATGGCACCATGCCCAGCTTTTGGTGGATTCTGGGGGTGGACTACAGTTGTTGTGATTGTATGCCAATCACTTTTTCAATTGAGTCATCGCCCCAGCCCTGAAGAATTGGTTTCTTGTCTTTCTAGCTTCTAAAAGCTCTCTGTGTTCTTGAATTTATGGGATTAATTGGCCCTTCACCTCCAGTTCAAAGGCAGCATCCCAGAATACTTCAATCTCAGCCCCCCACCTTTCTCTGTTTCCCTCCCTTTCATTCTGTCTCCCATTCTTGAGGACCCATGTGATTTTATAGAACCTACCAGAATGATCCAGTGCAGTCTCTTCATCAGGCAAACATATCTGCAGGGCACCTTTGGCCATCATGGGCTATTTGCATATGAACAGGCCTCCGGGATTAGGACCTGGATGTCTTGGGAGGTTGCTTTTGGGTGGACTGCAGTATCCAGAAGGATATCTGACTGAAGAGCTATTTGATAAAGTCTTGAAGGAGAATGAGAAGGAACCGTGCAGACATCAGGAGACAGCATGCTCTGAAAGGACAGACAGTTGATGGGTGTGGAAAGTGACTGGAAAGTGTGTGGAATAACACCTCTAGAGGCTACCATAGCTGCAACAGAGGGATTGAAGGAAGGTCAATGAAAGCAGGCCCAAAGAAGTGATGGGGAACTGATTAGTCAGGGTCCTAGCTTCTTTTTCTGTTGCTGTGGCAAAACACCCCAACTACAGCAACCTGGGGGAGAAAGGGTTTATTCTGCTCACAATTCCAGGTTATAGTTCATCGTTGTGGGGAAATCAAGGCAACAGGCATGTCAAACAGCCAGTCACATGACATTCACAGTCAAGAGCAGAGAGCACAGAGTTGATGCATGGTAGTGCCCAGCCCTTTCTCCACTCTTGTGCAATCCATGAGTCTCTGCCCAGGGAACAGAGCCACCCACAGTGGATTGGGTCTTCCAACTCTAGTTAAAGTTAAGACAATCTCCTATAGACATGCCCTTAGGCCAACCTGACCTAGACAGTCCCTTTCCAGCTCTAGACTACCTTCCCAGATGACCCTAGGTTGTGTCAAACTGACAATGTAACTAACCCTCATTGGTAGTATAACCAGTGAGCCTGGTACCCACTTGTTTTCAGGAGGAGGTTTTCTGGGAATGGAGGTGAGTATTTACAACCTACAAACATCGGAAACAGCAGCCCTGCGGAGCACAGGCTTTCCAAGCACTTGCTGTTTCTCCCTAGCAACATCTGCCTTTGATTAAAAAGCAAACACTTCTCTGCTGAAGTGCAAGAGACATTCAGAAAAGTGCACTGACATAAGAGGTTCACACACTGCACGTGCCCAGACAACCCCTATACTTTAGAAGAAATGGGAGACTTTTTCTGCCAAGCCGTTTTCAAATGTGAGAAGAAGACACTAGGATAAACTGCTCTGCACTCCTTCACATCTGTGCCCAACAGGCACCCATCTTCCTCCAGTTCTCCAAGCCCAGTATTGTACATGACAATAGAAGCTGTTTTTGGAGGCCCTTCTCTTCGACCCCATGCCTACCTCTGAACCTCACCACCTTCCCTGTGTCTGGATCACCCGAAGCTCATTCAGTCAACACACACCAGATTCTTGAATGAGGCACTCCGGCCGAGTTTCTTCCGGTTTTTGTTTTTTTTTTTCTTCTGGCCAGGGTCAATCTCAGCATTTTCTCTTTGATCAACTTTGTCCAAAGCCTACAGATAAGCACATATCATCTTTTAAGGTGGTGAGAAGCTTTGCAAAGAACAGGAAGTTTCTGGTGTAAGCCTTGGAGTTTTAGATATTAAAAGACACTCTGGGTAGAGTAGATTGAGTAAGAAATGGGGTTTATGTATGCTTGTGTGTGTGTGTGTGTGTGTGTGTGTGTGTGTGTGTGTGTGTGTGTGTATTTGCACATGCATGAATTGTGGAGGTCAGAGGTCAACCCTGGGTGCTGTTCCCCAGAAGCTATCTATCTTGTTTTTTGAGACAGGTTCTCTTACTAGGACCTGAGGCTCAGGAGCTGTTTAGGCTGGCTCACCAGTGAGTTCCAGGCATCCTCCTGTCCTGCCTGCCAAGAACTGGGATTAAAAGCAGGACCACCATACCTAGCTTTTTGCATGGGTGCTGAGGATCAAATTGGGTCCTCGTGTTTAGATGGTAAGCACTTTATCAAATAAGCCATCTCCCCCATCCCTGGAAATAGTCTGTTAATGCTTTGAGGGGGTCAAAAAGTCTGATATGTCAAAGACTAGAGAATACTTTTATAGTTTCTTCTTTTCCTTTGAGATTTGAAAGTCCCTCAAAGGTAGGTAGGATGGGTGATACAGCATGATATATATTTGAAACCTAAACCAGATAGAATAGTACTTAAAAGTAAGACTTTGGAGAATTGATTAATGATGATAGAGCTCTTGCAAATAGAGGCATGCTTTTACAGCCGAAGCCTTATGGGGCCTGTGTGTTCTTCTGCCATATGAGGATGTAGTGAGAAAGTATGACCTTGGGGAACATATTACTTCTGAATTACAGTCTGAGGGATTTAGCCCATAATGATGGGGAAGCTCAGGTACCGGAGTAGGAGGATCTCGGGAGGAGGGAGTGTGCAGTGTGATTTGTTCACAACTTGGAAATTGGGGAAGCAGAAATGGGACCTGAAGCAGAGTTGTGCCATAACCCTCAAGGCTCACCTCCTGTGACCCACAGCTGCCAGCTAGACTCTACTTCCTAAAGCCTTCACCTTCTTCCCAAAGAGCACCATTAGCTAGAGATGGAGACGAAGCCCATAGGGGCATCTCACATTCAAAGTACAAGTTACTTTTCTGAGTCTCAGTTTTTCTCATCTGTAAAGTGGAGGTCTGTTGTGTGGCTATTTCCTCTCCATTACAACATTCCAGCAGGAAGCTCCTTGTGACTCAGGAGGTTCTAAAGGGAGACTGTCAAGACTCAGGAAATAAACAACTGAGAATTCCCAGGAAGTCCCTGCAACTTCCTGGATGCACAGGTTATAGAAGCGGTAGGGACTGCTGAGGCCATCCTTAGCTGAACCACTCTGAAAGAGGGTCTCGGACCTGTGGAGCCAGCTTCCTTCAAGCCATGAGAGCCCCAGGGGTTCAGCTTTCACGAGTGCCACCCACACTGGAGTGGGCTTTCAGTGCAGCTGCCTTGGACTCTCCATACTTCTGTAAGTAATCCCTCACTCACGCTCTCATTAGCAACCCCAAGCAACCCACTGGTTGGCCATGTTAAACTTTGGTCTGTCCTTGGTTCCCTACCTGGGTTGAATAGATTTTTTTTTTTTTTTCATATCTTCTCAGGAATGGCTTCACACAAAAAGATCCCGCGACGGCCGGGCGGTGGTGGCGCACGCCTTTAATCCCAGCACTCGGGAGGCAGAGGCAGGCGGATCTCTGTGAGTTCGAGGCCAGCCTGGGCTACCAAGTGAGCTCCAGGAAAGGCGCAAAGCTACACAGAGAAACCCTGTCTCGAAAAACCAAAAAAAAAAGATCCCGCGAGATACCATCTCAAAGGGCAGTTACGAAGACGGACTAAAATAACACCTGCAACATGCTTGGTACAGTGTTTCCATTAACACCAGAGTAATTACTACCGCCATTAAAGGAATAATCTTTACCATTAGAACAATATACAATTATTCTTACTGTTATTATTACTATAACCATTTGTGAGGGGATAGACTAGATACCCACATTCACGGGCTTATTCAAGGCCACAGAGGCCTGAGTCATTTCACTCAGCATATTCCCCCCACCCGCCCCTGAGGCCCATCCATGCCCCCTTTCCAGCCCATCTGGTCATCAGTAGTAGTTTTTGGTGAATAACAAGGGCAGCTGCCAGCCTGAGAGGAGCTGGGCAGCCCTCTGAGCTGGGCATCATTTAGTCAGGTGACCTCCAAAGCTGGCTTTTTCCGGCCAACCATCCGGCCTCCAGAAGAGCAGCATTAAGGAGTTAATGAGGCTTGGCACAGGCGATGGGCCATCTGTTCTTAATTACTCAAAGTGCACGGGGCCGAGGGCAGGTGGACGTGGGGGCGGCTGGGCACTGCTGGTCTGGTGGAGTTGGCTGCCTTCTCTCAAATGCCTGGATCTCTGTGTCCCCATCATTTCCCCTTCTCCCTATTTCTCCTCTCTTGGAGGCTGTGACAAGAAGTCAGAGCTTGTGTTGAGGACCCTCAAGTGAGCAGAGGCGGGGATGGAGAACAGGGGAAGTGGGGTGTCTCAAGACTGCTGCTGGTGCTGCCGAAGCAGAGCCCGGGAAGGGTATTCGTGGGCAAATGAATTATCAGGAACGTGTTCTGGTGGGAGTGGGAGCCGAAGGATGGGCAGGCAGATGGAGCTGAGCCAGGAGGAGACATCTGTCTACAGGCTCCCCAGGGATTCTGGGGGGTCAAATTTCAGTAGCACTAGTCAGACCCTGATGCAAGAGGAAACAGCTCTCTAGAGACAGCATGTGCTGGTGTGTGCTGGTGTGTGCTGGTGTGTGCTGGTGTGTGCTGCTCACGGCCAACACTGGAAAAAGCTGGGAGAGAGGAAATCTGGTGAGTCTGTGGGACAGGAAGCCCCCTTTGGAAGGAAGCCACATCTACCTGCTGCTTTCCTAAAGGCAGGAAGCTGGGTCATGCCCCCAGGAAGCTGGGTCATGCCCCCAGGAGCTCTGGTTCACACCGAGCCCACTCTGCTCTCCTCAGATGCAGTAGCTGGCCTAGGGAGTAGACTTAACGCTCAAATGTGACTGAGTTTTGACTTTTCCTCTGACCTGCTGAATGCTCTCTAGGGTTTGGCTATAGTATGAATGCACCCTACAGGCTCCTGGGGTTGAACAACTGGTCACCAGTTGGTGGCAGTGTTTTGGGAGCCAGGGATCATTTAAGACTTAGGACCTCTCTGGAGGAAGTGGGACTCTTGGGCGGAGGGTGGCAGGCACTTGGGCTGCACCCCAGGCTTGTTTCCACCTCTGCTTCTATATGGGCATGGAGGTGAGCAAGCCATTTGGCACACTCACTGCCATGGAACCTCCACTTCTGTGCCTTCTCCACTGGGGTGACTGTCCCCCCTTTCAGCCATGAGCCAGAATAAATCCTCTTCCTTTGTTTGCTGCTTTGGATAATTCTATCACAGCAATGTGTAAAGTAACTAATACCGTGACCTTGGGAGAAGCCTTGACTGGTCTGTAGTGTCTTTTAGCGCCATCTGTGAAGATTTTTTATGAGAAGGGACATGGAAAGCACTTGGCCACTGCCTGGTACTAGCCGCTTCGTGAGCGGTCTTGAGGAGACTAAGGATGGTCCTTCTGCCTCTTCCTCTTTCTGCTCCCTCTCCTACTCTTTCCTCTGTCCTTTTCCTCCTATACTTCCTTTGTCTTCCTTCTTTTCTCTCTTTTCACCCCCCTTCCCCACTGCTGACAGGGTGGGGTAGGCATGTTGCCCTGCTCTAGAGCTAATTGGTTTGTCAGGTACAATTCAGAGGGGGCCTTCCAACCTGACCCTAGGCTGACTCTGTGTGTGTGTGTGTGTGTGTGTGTGTGTGTGTGTAGTGTGTGTGTGTTCTGTCTTCTGAACTTGCTTGCCTAGCTTGTCTCTGAGACTCTGAAGCAAGCAGAGTTGCTTATTCATGGAGGCATAGGAAGTAGGAAGTCAGGCAGTACAGGGTCTCTGGAGGCACTGTGCCTCTTATCAACTGTATGGCCTTAGGCAACTCAATTCATCCTCTGTGAAGCTCAGATTTCTTAACTACAAATTACCTAACTTGCCAAAAGTGGTGGTGCTCAGTTGAAATTCCAGCATTTGGGAAGTAGAGGCAGGCAGATCAGGAGTTCGGGGTCAACCTGAGCTAAATATGGAATTTGAGGCTGGCCATGGCTACATGAGCCCCTGTCTTTGCCCACCCCAGGAAAATACACTTATAATGCTGCTGGAAGATTAGAGGAGATGACATCTTGAGTTTAGGCTTGGTACTATAGCAACTCATAGTCTGCACTTGTTGGCATTCTGGCGCATAGTAGGTCACCTTAAACTAGTTTCTTTCCTCGTGTTGGCTGTTGGTGAATTCAGATTTGTATCACATTTGCTGACTCTTTGGACCATGGAATAATTTGCTCATCCCTGCTCCTGGGAAGTGTGAGTTTTGGCCACTTTAGATGTTGGTCTCATGGTCAGCCCCAGCTGCTGTGTTCAGGCAGAAGAACGACCTGAGTTCAGTGTCTGTCCTGGCCCTCCATGGGCCAAATGCCTGCTCCTTTTCTTTCCTTTGAAGATTATTTCTTTTAGTTTTTGAGATTATGATATTACATCATTTCCCCCTTTCCCCTCTTCAAACTCTCCTGTCTACCACTTTAATTTTTTTTAAAAAATTTGGCCTCTTTTTTCATTGTTATATATTCTTAAAGACATAAGTACAACCTGCTCTGTCTATATAATGTTTCTTATATGTATGTATATGTTGTGGAATATTAGTTGAAGATGTGTTATATTGGTTTATGCTGTAGAATATTTGTTTAATGATGCAAAGATATGTTCCATTCTTTTATGTTGCATTTATTTAACTCTGTGAAGCTGTGTCACTTTGCCTGTCTAAAACACCTAATGGTCTAATAAAGAGCTGAACAACCAATAGCTAGGCAGGAGAGGGATAGGCAGGGCTGCTAGGCAGAGAGAATAAATAGAAGGAGAAAAAGAGAAGAGGAGGGAGCAAGAAAAGGAGAAAAAGAGGATGCTAGGGACCAGCCACCCAGGTACACAGCAAACCATGGAGTAAAGAAAGGGATATAGAAATAGGGAAAGATAAAAGCCCAGAGACAAAAGATAGATGGGATAATTTAAGTTAGGAAACAAGCTAAGCTAAGGCCAGGCATTCATAAGAAATAATAAGTCTCCATGTTATTATTTGGGAGCTGGGTGGTGGGCCCCCACCCCCAAAGATTAAAAAGTAAAAACAACAACAACAAAAACCAACTACCTGTATGTTTTCAGGGCTGACCATTTGGTATTAGATAACATTGGTGTATCTTCCCTGGTGAAGACTATTTCTCCTGCTCTCAGCATTCCTTAGTTTCCTCTAGTTCTTTGTCTAGCATTGAGGCTTCATGGGCTTTACCTTTCCACATTGGAATGTCTGTTGGTGTTGTCCTTGTTCAGCTCATGTTGAACTAGACAGTCATGTTGGTGAGACTTTAAGAGTATTCCACCTGACATTCTGACATTCCTAGGAGACACAATCTTATAGTAAACTCCCTGATTCTCTGGGTTTTACAATCTCAGTCCCTCTTCCTCAGCAATCTCTGAGACTTAGGTGTATTAGGTGTAGGAGTTGTATTCTAGATATACTGCTGGGACTGGTCTCCATAACTCTACATTTGGAGTAGTTGTGGTTTTCTATAACAGTCTCCATATGTTGCAAATAGTATCCTTGATGAGGGATGAGGACTACACTGATCTGTTGATATAAGGACAGCTGTTTAGACTGTAGTTCTTGATCTTTGTTTCCATCTATAAAATGGGTACATTTATTGGCTCCTGTCAATATCATTATACAGCCTAACATAGCTAATGCTGCTTGGTCCAGCAACTCTGCCGTAGAGCGGAGACTACTAATGACGAAGGCCATTCATGAGATGGAGAAAGGACCACATCTGTGTGGCTGTTTGCTGAAAATATCTGGCTCTGGCTAGCATTGTGAAGAGTTAACACAGGCAGAGATGCGCCTCCACTGCCATTCTCTGCTTCAGGCTGGATTCATTTGCACCCTCAGATCTTGGCTTCTGAGCCAGCTGCCTGGAATGTGGTGGGCAGGGGGGGGGGTAGGGGTGAGATGAGCCTAATTATGAAGGAGTGAGTGTCACAGGTCCCTGTGATGATGTCTGGGTTTGATTCCTGGGATCCCTGTGGTCTGACAGAGATGATGTTTGGAGATGAAAGACTCGGAAGTAGATTTCTGGGGACCTGGCTTGATTATAAATTCACTGCAGAGCTCCGAACTGTGGTTCTAAACAGGGCATTTATCCCCCTCTGTATGGAGGCAGCTGAGGTTGTGCTTTGTAGCAAATATTTGCAACATTATGACTTCTCACTTCTAGTAGCATTAGATTTCTCCATCAGCTTTAAAGGAAGATATGGACATGTGACTTTCTATGGTCCCAACCAACCCCTATTGATGTGTGGCGGGAAGAAGAAAGTGATGTTTGCTATATTGCATGGAGACAGAGGATTTATTTGTTACTTCAGCTTACCTGATTAATACACAGATAAATGGACACAAGATCCAAGAGGGCAGGAGTCTGTCTGGCTTTCTCACTGTCATGTTCTCAGGGTTTAGTTCAGTGTCTAGCACATATGGGCATATGATAAACAATTATTGAAAGGTATATGGGTGGCACAGGTCAGGGGAACTTGAAATGATCTGACCTGAGTTTGAACTTGGCTTTGACACAACTTTGTGAACTTGAGAGGTTAGTGTAGACTTTGTAACAGATCTTTTTCTTATTCTTGGCAACAATCCCTGGGATATTACTGTAGGATTTATTCCAGAAATGTGAACATTCCTGGCCTTGTAAAGGCATAAAACATGACAAATCTGCTTTCGCTTCTCTGTGTGTGTGTGTGTTGTGTACATGTGTGTGGGTACATGGATGGCAGAGGAGGATGTGTCCTGCTCTATATTCTCTGCCTCGTTCCTTGAGACAGGATCTCTGCCTCTCAGCCAGCAAGCCCCAGTGATCCTCCTGTCTGCCTCCAGAGCACTGGGGTTACAGGTATGTATGTGGCCACAGTTGGCTTTTTACCTGGGTGCTAGGGACTTGAACTCGGGTCCCTAGACTCACTCAGCAGTCTCCAGAGTACATGCTTTAAACAAAGAAGGAAGAGCTCTCTCTCCTCTGAGTGTGTGTGTGTGTGTATGTGTATGTGAGTGTGTGCATGCCACTGCATAATCACGTTGTTTGGTAGGGTTGGAATTAGAAAGAACCTGTAGGTACCAGGAGCAGGAAGTGACAGAAACCAGGGGCTGGGAAAACAGAAGTGCGAAAAGTAGACAGAGCTCTCTCTTTGTGTGTCTAAGAGAACGAATTCAAATGGCACAAAACACTCCCAAATATTTGAGTAGAAACCCTTGCTGGTGTGCTTTTAATTACCCCACCAATACAGGCTCCTGGGCAGAATGGCTCTGAACACACAGCAATGTTTTGCGATGTTTTTAGTAATTGAGTTAGAATAATTTATTGGAGTACCGACTGGATGTGTTTCAATAATTGCTAAAACTTTAATATTAGCCTTTCCTCCCTGAATGCAAATCACTCCCCAATGGGGCCAAAGCGTTGGAGAATATTGCTCTGAGCATGCAAATCACTTGGAGACAAATTCTGAGTGCTGACCGTAGCACCTACGTGGGCATTTATTTTAAATTGCGCTTGGAAGCTCCCTGAACTTTTGAGTCCTGTGTTGGGGCCTTGTTTTGTTGGGAGAGGTCACAGGTTGTGATGGGCTGACCCAGTGCTGTTTCTATTAAAATTAAAGGAAACCTGTGTGCAGATGGGAAGTGAGAAGGGTCAGTGTGGGGCAGCCACTTAGGTCACTGAGAGCATGAGAGACATCGTTAATGGCTAAAGCAGATTTTCCCTCATGCCTATTTTCTCGACTGAGTCCTTTGGGTGGAAAACAATCTAACCCTATTTAAGAAAAAAACAATCAGCAGACATATTAAGAGAGAGTTGAGAGGATGAGAGAATCTTGTTTGGGTACAGTTGAAATCAAGATTTAAAGGCAATGAGTGGCCTGAGGTTAATTTGGTTTATCTGGCTAGAGCCCAGCACCAGTAGGATAAGGGACTCACTTAACAGAAGCTTTGCATTGTGGGAAACAACAACCGCAGTGGGAGCTTCACGTATGGATGACTTATGGTACATGTTTCCTCAGGGTTCTGGTGTATCAAATGTGTTTAAGCCCCATAGCCATCCACTGAGAGGACTGACTATTCTTCATATAATGAAGCCAAGACTTGGAGAGATAGTGTAGGGATTGATTAAACTCTCAGTAGTTATCGTGTGTGTGTGTGTGTGTGTGTGTGTGTGTGTGTGTATCTGTGAGTGCACACACCTGTGCATGTGTAGGGGAGGACTTGGAATGTTCTGCTCTACTTTTCTCTGTCTTGTTCACTTGAGTCAGGATCTCTCACTGAATCTGGAGCTGGTCTGATGATCGATAGCCAGCAAGCCCCAGAGATCCTTCTATCTCTGACCCCCAGAGTTCTGGGGTGACAGGTACATGTATAGACACACATCTAGCATTTCACATGGGTGCTGAGGATCCAAACTTAGGTCCTCTTGCTTGCTTAGCAGGGGCCCCTACTCACTGAGGTGCCTCTCCAACCCTGCTCTTCTTCCTTGTAAGTGATGGAATTTGAACTAAGAACTTCGAGTTGCGAGCCACTTCATCAAGTCCACTAGTCTATATAGCACCACCATTTCCAAAAGTTCTAGTGTTTAGGGCAGCAAGCATGATCTGTATACTGCTAGTTTTTGTTAGTTTGCTTTGTTTTGTCAACTTGATATAAGCTAGAGTTATCTGAGAAGAGGAGCCTCAGTTGAGAAGATGCCTTCATCCAAATTGCCTAGAGGCAAGTCTGCAGAGTATTTTTTAAATTAATGAATGATGTGGGTGGGCCTAGCCTGTGGAAGCTGGTACTACCCCTGTAGGAGGTTCTGAGTTGTAAAAGAAAGCAGGCTGAGCAAGCCAGAGGAAGCGGGTAAGTGGCACTCCTCTGTGGATTCTGCTTCAGTTCCTGCCTTGTGTTCCTGCCCTGACTTCTTTCAATGATGGACTGTGATGTGGAAGCATAAGCCAAAGATACCCTTTCCTCCTCAAGTTGCTTTGGGTCAAGGTGTTTTATCACAGCAATAGAAACCCTAACTAAGACAGTCGGTTATCTGCTTAGTCTGCTGGGCTGTTGAAGGCCTCATTGACATATTTAGGGTATGGGCCATTCCAGTTTAGAGGATGAGGATTTAGGAAAAAACTCCAGAGCATTGATTTAGTTGATGGTGGCGAGATGTGAGAGAGTGATTTAGGTGGAAATGGAGAGGCATACTAGGTATGAGGAAGGGAAGCTTCAGAAAGAAATTGGCAGACCTAAGTAAGAAACACTGCAACTTTTAAGTTCATGGGGATGGTAATGATAAAGGCTTTAAAGGTATTCTGTGGCTTGATCAACACATGGCTGCTTAAATATTCAATATAATTGTCTCATATAGAGCAATGACAATTGGGATTTTCTAAAGACAGAAGAAATTTGAATGAGTATTTTTGGTCACTATTATATAGGAAGTAGTTTAACTTCCATCTCCAAAGAGTAAACAAATCCTTATAAATATCAGTAAATATATATAAATATAGAATTTATATATATTATATAAATTCTGTTACTCTAGTTCAGTGATTCTCAATCTTCTTAATGTTGTGACCCTTTAATACATTTTTCTCATGTTGTGGTGACCCCCAACCATAAAATTATTTTATTGCTACTTTATAACTGTAATTTTTCTACTATTATGAATTGTGATGTAAATATATGACATGCAGGATATATGATACTTGATCTCCAAAGGGGTTGAGGTCCACAGGTTAATAACAGCTGCTATAAAGAACCCTGACTGGTACACCTGCCTAGTTAAATCAGTGAACATCAGGCCAATGAAAGAGTTTTTCTCCAAAAAGAGCAAAACAACAATGAAAACAGGATTGGTAGCTTCTAAACAATGACATCTCATACTGACCTCTGGTCTCCACATTCATGCACACATATGTACATATGCATCCATCTACAAACTCACACCCATGCCTAGACGTACAAACATCCTCCCAACACATACAGAATGAATGAAAGTTAAGAATGTGGTTACTATACAGAATCAGCATTTTTACCATTAGGAGTGTGCCTTAGGGTTTTCCTTGCTGTAAAGAGACACCATGACCATGGCAACTCTTATAAAGAATACATTCATTTGAGGGGGCTTGCTTACAGTTTCAGGGGTTCAGTCAATTATCATCATGGCAGGGAGCATGGTGGCGTGCAGGCAGACGTGGTGCTGGAGCTGAAACGGCTACATTTCAACAGGAAGTCGACTGGCACCCTGGGTGGTAGGTATCCTGAGGGTATGAAACTTCAAAGCCTGCCCCCACAATGACTCACTTCCTCCAACAAGGCCATATTCACTCCAACAAAGCCACACCTCCTAATAGTGCCACTCCCTATGAGATTATGGGATTATGGGGGCCAATTTCAAACTACCACAGAGTATTGTATCTCCTGTAAATCCACAACTGCTCAAAATAGGTAAGGATGAGAGGAATATACACAACACACACAAAAAAACCGATGGACGATGGTGGTATCCCAGACTAAGTACAGCATGATGATTCTCTTAGAATAACTAAAGTATGGTGATAATCATGAACATAGTGATATCCATGAAACAGGTAGATCACAATGATGTGCATAGAATAGGTAGAGTATAGTGATGCCCACTGTATAGGAGGACCATGCTGATGTTCATGGAACAAATGGACCATGATGCTGCCTATAGAACAGGTGGACCATGGTGATGCATAGCTGGATCATAAAACTCAACGAGGAAAAGGCCACATGCCCACAGAGTGACCAAATATTGGCCTTTGAGGCTCATTGTTCCAAATCTAGAGGCTATATCTTGTTCCAATCCCCTTCTTGACTTTCTGGGGACTCTCCATTCCATCCCCATCTCCATCCTCCATGTTAGTCTTCTGCACCAGGATAGTTGAGGAAGTTGTATGAAGTGTTGTACTACAAGGATGCATTCACAGGATGGAGGTACTATTTGCTCATCCCCATACTCCCCTGTGTGGAGGATGGGCTATGGACTAAAAGACAGTTACAGCTTTCCCCTGAAGTTTCACAATGGGTAATAAATTATGAAGAGAACATTCTTTTCTATGTAATTAATGGAAATTTACCATTTTTAAGCTTCCTTTGGGATATTTTCCATGTCAAATAGGACCCGAGAGGGAGAATATCACGGTTCTGCTGTGTACTTCTTCATTAGGCGGCAGCTGTAGGTTAAACCTTCAGTCACGTTTTCTGATGGCTTTGATCTCTGATGACAGTGTTAACTCTATTTGCTCCCTGGTATCACTCTGGTGTTTTAAAACTGTCTTTTAAGAGAGCCTCGCTAATTATTTTGCAGGAAGTTTAATTAAATCTTGTCACAGAGGAATATGCTATCTTGGGGAATGGTTGCTAAACATAACTCAAATTGCTGAGGAAAAGGGAGGCACAGTAGACAGATACGCACAGAAAGAGCTGTGCAGGGGATGGTTTTCTCTGTTAAAGGGTGTGGGATTTTCTGACATTCCAGTCCCTTTGTCTGAGCTATGTTCGATTTTTGGACAGGATTCTAATTTTGCTTTCAATTTACATTTTGAGGATGTATTTGCCAAAAGCAACCAATTGATGCTTTTTTGCTCTACTCTGGGGCCATTAAAATGAGTAGACAGGATGTTGTCTTTGATAGGTACATGGTCTTAGATTTTCATGTGTGTGCATAGGAATGAGATATTCAGTGAAGAATTTAGATGTCAGGCTAGAGAGCTAGCTCAGTTGGACATGGTTTGATCCCCAGAACCTAATAAATAAATAAATGAGTACATCAATAAATAAAAGCCAAGCATTGTAGCAAGCCAGCCTGAGAAGGAGACAGGTGGATTCGTGTACACTAGCCTGGATAAATTGGTAAGTTCTGGAGCAGCAAAGGAACCTGTCTCAAAACAAAAAAATACATGGTATCTGAGGAATGAATTCAGAGGTTGGTTTCCGAACACACACACACACACACACACACACACACACACACACACACACA
>CABHPP010125376.1:7777-18591 GCA_902168425.1 Peromyscus attwateri | reverse complement strand
TAATACACTGAAGACCCTGGAGTGCCCACACTGGTGTTAATACGGTGAAGACTTGGAGTGCCCACACTGGTGTTAATACGGTGAAGACTTGGAGTGCCCACACTGGTGTTAATGCGGTGAAGACCTGGAGTGCCCACACTGGTGTTAATACAGTGAAGACCTGGAGTGCCCACACTGGTGTAAATACAGTGAAGACCTGGAGTGCCCACACTGGTGTAAATACAGTGAAGACTTGGAGTGCCCACACTGGTGTAAATACAGTGAAGACTTGGAGTGCCCGCACTGGTGTTAATCCAATTCAGACAGGAGCAAGGAAATTATCTTTATATATATATATATATATATATATATATATATATATATATATATATAATGGCAGAATATCACCATTTTAATAATCATGAAATCAGAAAAGGAAAATTCAGGGACACAGTTTTCAGGAATTAGAGTAAATTGCAAACAGAGCAGGTTCGGTATACCAGAGTGAGCCTTTGAGTATTATGTGCTATGCCTAGGATCTGCATGCTGGTCCCCCAAAGATGAGGTGAACTCAGACATTGGTGGTCATGAGAGTGAATGAATGAGCGAATCTGACTTGTGTTTCTAATGACATCTTCTCTGAATATCTACGTGTGTTATGTGCAATTTTCCAGTTCTTGATGTGAGTAAAATTCATAAAATTATGGATACTTTAACGTAACCAGTTGTTATTAAGAGCTCCTGAACTAGCACTCATACTTTGAGAGAAAACTCACACACTGACAGTCTCTTTTAAAAGCATGTTTGACTCTGTGTGTCTCTGTATTTGTATGTGTAGTGTGTATGTGTGTGTATGTATGTGTGTTTTTGTGTATGTGTGTATGGGTGTGTGTGTGTGCCTGTGCATACGTGTGTCCATGTATATGTGGAAGTTAGAGGATGACACCCAATATCTTTGATTTCTGTTCACCTGACTTCATGAGACAGGGTCTCTGGCTGAACCTGGAACTCATTCATAGGCTAGGCTGGTAGACCAATGAGTTTCAGGGACCTGCCTCTCTCTGCCTCCCTCTGCTGGGATTACAGACATGTGCTGTCTTGCTTGACTTCTGACGTGGGTAATTGGCATCTGAATTCAGGTCTTTGTGCTCCCATGACAAATGTTTGACCATTTCACCCACTCCAATTGTTACCAAGCTTTCTAAGCCTTGCTGGTATTATGTTTTTGGTAGTTTGAATGTAATCGGTCTCTATAAGCTCATAGGGAGTGGCATTATGAGGAGGTGTGGCTTTGTTGGGGTGGGTATGACCTTGTTGGAGGAAGTGTGTCATTGTGGGGGCGGACTTTGAAGTTTCCTATACTCAGGATACTGTCCAGTGTGTCAGCTGACTTCATGTTGCCTGCAGGATGTAGGACACTCAGCTACTTCTCCAGTACCATGTCTTCCTGCACAATGCCATGTCCCCCAGTTTACACTCCTAACAACAGTAAATAAACATTCCCTTTCACCATAGATAAGTAAGCATCTATTGTCATTTTTTTTAAGTCTCCTCTACTCTGATTGAGGTAAAATTAAATCTCAAAGTAGTTTTAATTTGCATTTCCTGGATGTGTAAGAATGTTGAACAATTTTTAAAAATCTTATTACAGAGGTAATGCTCTTCCATGTTCTTTACTGCTCCATTCATAATAGCCAGGAAATTAAAACAGTCTAAATGTCCATCAACTGATGAGTAGCTAATTAAAATTTTTTGCACATTTACACAATGGAATATTATTCAGCTGTTTAAAATGAAATAATAAAATTCACAAGTAAATAGGTGGAACTGGAAATAATTATCCTGAGTGAGGTAACCCAGACCCAAAGAGAAAAGCATCACCTTTTCTCTCATATGCTAACTCAGAATCTTTTGCCATGTGAGCTTCATTTAGAAAACCCACAGAGGTGAGGAAGGCAGTAAAGGGCCACTGGGGAGAAACTGATATTTTAAGGGAGGGGGTGTAGATACACATAGATATGGAGGGGAAGTAGAATACACATAAATTTGGAGGAAAAGGGGAATAATGGAACAAGAAAAATCAAAAGGGGTTGAGGATGGGAAGATGAGAGAAAGGAGGGAATATGGGAAGGGATAATTAACATTAAAGGCCGTTTACAATAGCCACATGGAATCCTATTAATGTGGAAGTGTGTATGTATATGCACACACACTCACACACACGCACATACACACATATGTGCTTATATATTTAATAGAATTACACTACAAGTGGCAGACAATACCCCAACTTGATACCATATGCTAGCAAATAAAAATCCCAGTGCTAGGAACAGTAATTTTTGAGTTGTTGGCTAATGGGTCCCATAGATTACCAAATGTTATAGGATGTTGCTAATGCTCTTAGCTACCATCCATAACTTGATGGTAAGTAAGACCCCCATTGCTGAAGATACCATATAGTTGATTATCAGAACTAGGAATTAAGCTGGTACTGACCTAGAAGTTTCACTCTTATTGGACAGAAGGTACTGTGTATCTATTGGAGCAGAAAAGTAATCATCAATGTCACCTTGTAGCTGAAATGGCAGCTTTGGCTGCTGGCTCTGCCCACCTCAGCTTTCCAACATGGTGGAGATAATTTTCCACTGACTCTGGGAAGCAGTGGGTCTATGCCTTTATCACAGCAGCATGTAGCCCAGAAACTTTTTTTGTTTTATTTTGTTTTGTTTTAGGTCTACAAAGAAAGTTCCAGGACAGGCTCCAAAGCTATGCAGAGAAACCCTGTTTCAGAAAAACCAAACCAACCAACCAAACAACAAATAAATAAGTAAATAATGGTCCAGCAGATGGCTCATTGGGTAAAGGTATTTTCCATAAGCCTGTTGACCTCACTTCAGTCACTGGCCCCACATGGTAGAAGGAGAGAACTGACTCCTGAAAGCTGTCCTCTGACTTCCACTTCATGCACATGTACCTTCAACATCTCCCAATAATAAGTATATGAATAAATGTACTAAAAACAAAAAAGGTGGTAAGTATGTAATTTTACAGTTTGGCTTTGGTGATAATTGAACACTGTAATGAAGTAGGATTATAAAAAGTAAGATTCCTTTTAAAAATATTTTATTGAGGCCGGGCGTTGGTGGCGCACGCCTTTAATCCCAGCACTCGGGAGGCAGAGGCAGGCGGATCTCTGTGAGTTCGAGGCCAGCCTGGGCTACCAAGTGAGCTCCAGGAAAGGCTAAAAGTTTCAAAAAAAACCCCTGTCGAAAAAAACAAAAAAAAAAAAAAAAAAAAAAATATTTTATTGATGTTCTATTCTCTTCTATTTATTCATTCATTTATTATTTTTTTAGACACGGTTTCTCTTTGTAGTCCTAGCTGTTCTGGAACTCACTATGTAGACCAGGCTGGCCTTGAACTCAGAGATCCACCTGCCTCTGCCTCCCGAATGCTGGGATTAAAGGTGAGAGGCAAAACCACCCATCACAAAGTAAAATTCTCATAGTCTGACATACAAATATACTAATACCAACAATCTGATACTAAAGTGGTCAACTGCAGAATGTAGAACTGCTCCGAACGTAACTGAATATCAAGAGAGAAGCCGTGATTGGGGGGGGGGGAGAACGTAACACTTAAGACAAAACAAGCATACAGCCCCCCACCCCACCCCCCCACACACATTGCTCAGTTATATGATGATATGTTCCCTGAGAGAAACACCAAAGAAGGGTTAAACTTCCAGGTCACGGAACCCTTCTCCCTGCCACACTGCATGGCCCTGTGAAGGCACAGGTGACTGACTTGGCTTTCCGGATTGTGTCTTGCCCCAGTCCTGCCTTCTCACCACTTTTCCTCTCTAGTCTCGCTGTGGGAGCGCATGGCTTGGTTGCCTTGGTGTCCATCAGGTTGACTGGAAGAGGTCAAAGCTAGAAATTAGACACTGTGAACCCCTCCCGCCCCGCCTAGTAGATAGTTCCTGTCTCTGGCTCTCCATCCAGAAACAGGAGTGAAGACAATTTCTCCCTGGTTGGGAAATATTCCAGAAAAAAGAGCTACAGAGACTAAGGCATTTTTTTTTTTCTAATTTAAATTGATATAGCCTACTTGAAACTTGGTCAATTTTCATGAGTAAACAACCATATGGAAAAAATGTCAGGTGCAAGCTATTTCCACCTCAGGAGCAGCTGGGTCGTCCTCTAAGACGACTATGTGATGTGAGTTTGGATAGCAAATGGTTGTGGGGCCTGGAGCACTCAGAGCCTTGTGAGAATCACAGGTTCCTGGCCCCTTGAAAATACACCAAGTCAGCCGGGCGGTGGTGGCGCACGCCTTTAATCCCAGCACTCGGGAGGCAGAAGCAGGCGGATCTTTGTGAGTTCGAGGCCAGCCTGGGCTACCAAGTGAGCTCCAGGAAAGGCGCAAAGCTACACAGAGAAACCCTGTCTCAAAAAACCAAAAAAAAAAAAAAAAAAAAAAAAAAAAACCAAAAAAAAGAAAATACACCAAGTCAGAAACTCCCGGGAGTGTGTGCCTCTTCCCAGCCCCCTGCAGCTGTGACGCTCACACCAGAAGACTGTGATCTCGTGTGAGGGTTGGACTTGTGAGAGTCCACAGCAGTCTTTGACACTAATGGTGTGACCTCATTTGTTTCTTAAAATTCCTCTAGCTTTTTCTTTATTTCTATATCGGGTTTGTTTTAAAATTAAAAATATCACTTTAAAATACCAGAAAGTACTTACATTTCTGAAATAGCAGGTAGACAAATGGTTATTTCCTCTCAGATTTTAAAACAGACTTGTAGTGGGTAGCCATTCCAGCTTTGATCTGGAAGTACTACCCGCATTGAGGCTTCGGTAACTGTCCCGCTTACAAGGCGGGGCCAAGAGAGGACCCTGAAGACCTGAGATCCAGATGCACCGGCTCTCTTGGTTCCTGGACCCTGGACGCTGGAGGTAGACCGAGCAGAGTTCTCCAGAGAACACCGCCGGACTGCACTGCGTCTTTCCCAGATCCTGCAACCTACCTATCCCTTCACTTGTAAGTTACGCCACTAAATAAACCTCCCTTTTAACTATGTGGAGTGGCCTTAATAATTTCACCAATACAGACTCAATGTTTACTACATTTGTTAAAAAGAAAAGAAAAAATCTTTATCCATTTAGAAAGATTCTCATCATAAATAATCAACCAAAAAAATTGGCATCAAAACACTGATTGCCTCAATTTAATTTGTGTAAATTTGAGACAGCTACCATTTTATGAAAACGCAGTTCTTTTAGAGGTTCAGCCCATCCCAGGGTACTATTCACTCATAGAATCTCACTGGGCCCTTTGAGCTCTGATACATGTTGCATTTATGGGTTCCCTACCAAGACAGACAGGGGAAAGAAATGGCTGGCGTATTAATAGAGCAAGACGGAAGGGAAGAAAAAGCCACTCAAGGTGAGTAGCTGAGGCGAACCAGGGAGGTCATGATTAGCAAATGGTGACTATTTGGTACATTGTCTCTCAGCTTGAGGAGATAAAAATCCTGAAACTAAATCAATACTGCATTGCACTTCCACATCCAGGCACTAATGTCTAAGCATGCCATCTCCAAGACAAAGCTTCATTACAAGTTTAAAACAGAGTTTCCCTTATAAAGGTCTGGCAGCTATGCAGATAAAGGATCCAGTGGCAGGAAGCAGAAGGAGAAATTATGTGTAGATTCTTTCCCTTGCTCCCAACTCGTGGCAATCCTCATATAGTTCCAGAGATCAGATCCAGGGTTTCTGTGCATGCTAGATACTCTACCAACTGAACTTTCCCCCAGCTGCTCCTAATTTTTATTTTATTTTACGTTGTAGAATGTTATTTTAACTGGGCAAAGATGTGTTACATTTGTTCATGCTGCATTTGTTAACTATGTGAAGATGTGCCGCATTTCCGTTAATTAACTAGAATTAACCTGGGCTCAGAGAGGCGGAGTTAGCAACTGGTTGACAGGAAGTAGCAGGGAGGAGCTTAGTGTGGGTTTTTTTTCAGTGGGGGCAGTGTGGAAGGGAGTGGCTTCCTGGGACACCAGTGAAGACAGAAAGTTCGACAGTTGCTATTTTAATTCACTGAACTCACAGGTTTTCACCCTAGCCTTTGAATCTGGAGTTTTATTGGAACCTGGAGTTTTATTAGAACAATAAAGATTTAGTTAAAGCTGCCCTAGGCAGCAGCAACAGAGCGCTTGTCTGGGGTAGAATTCCCCCCAGGCTACGGCCTGAGCAGCCCAGCCGCTAATAGCTTAAAGCACAGCCGCTTCAATGAAAGTAGAATACAATTTTATTTATATATACTACTATATTTAAGAATTACACTTTTTTCTAGATTATGATATAATCATAACCTTTCTCCCTCCCTTTCTTTTCTCCAAATCCTCCCACAACCCCTCCTCCTTCAAATGCATGGACTCGTTTTTATTTTACTAAATGTTAATGCATACATCCATGTCTATGTTTATACATATATATTCCTAAATATAATCTGGTCAATCTGTTATGTTACTTGTATCCGTGTTTTCAGGGCTGACCGTTTGGCACTCGACAGCCAATTGGCATGCTCCTTCATGAGTAGATGGTCCCTCCAGCTCCCAGCTATCCATACTTGTCTCAAGTGTTTTGTGCGGAGTTGAGACCTTGTGGGCTTTTCCTATCCAGGCTGGCATGTCCACCGGATCTTGTTCAGCGCACATGTGAACAGTCATGTTGGTGAGACTTTATGGAGGTGTCTTTAGTTAAATTTAATATTTACTGGGATTCTCAAGTCCTGCTGGTTTTGCTAAAGGAGACGGAGGCACACCTGAAGGGCTTAAATACAAATTGCTGTTTTTGTCACTCCATCCGGCATGTTTCCACAATTTGGTTGTAGTTTCTCTTCTGGTTTACAATTTTGGAAACCTCAGTTAATTACATCAATCAGTTATAGGCAGTAGAATCCAGGAACCTGGTGACTTAAAAGCCTGCATTCTTAGAGCACTGAATAATTTCTCTTCTTTTCCATGTTTTGAAATCAGTTTTCGTCTATATTGTTCTCAGATAACATCTGTCTTTTTGTCCGTTCTTGTGTTTTTTATGCTTCTGTTTCTCTGTTTATCACCTTAGCTTTTACTCACCCTGTCTGACCTCATCATGGCTTTTCTTCCCTGCATGCTACTGGGATTGTTGGACCATTCACTAGTTGCCATGGATCACAGGATTATTTATTATCCAAATCGGGCCACAAAGAGTTTTATGCGAGTACAGCCTGTAAGCTGGGGCAGTCTCGGGGAGATAGGAAGATATAATATGAGTGTAATACAGAAAAAACAAAACTTATTTTCATTGCTCGGCCAGGCACATTCTGGTTGTATGACCTGGGAAGGAGTCACTCCACAGCTCATGGTCATGTTTTTATTGTTCTGTTGAAGCAGTTAATGTCAATGTCAAAATCGTACAGTAGTAAATTAATGATTTTTATTTTTTATTTTACTAAAGATGGCAGAAATGGAAGGGAGAACATTATAAATAGATTATTCCCTTCCTCCATTCCTGGTTCTCCTTCCTCTGCCCCCTCCTCTTCCTCCCCCTCCTCCTCCCTCCCCTTCCTTGTTCTTTACTGAGGCATGTGTTCGAAGCTCTTACACTGCGTTTTAGGACTGCCCATCTAAGCAAATAAATTTGCAGATTTTTTTTCTTTAAAGAAATGGTATCAATAATGCTTAACTGACAATCCAATTCTTTCTCATTTTTGGCTGGCTTGTTGCTAGCCCTCTCTTGGAAAATATTGACAGAGTTTTTGCAAACTCAGCAACCTTTAATCAAAGTACATTGACCCAAACTGTTCATTGATCCATCTGAGCCTTAGGTAATTGTTGGACTAAGGGGCCATACTTCTCAACAAACCAGATTCCTGAATAACTTTTTAGTAGTTTATATATGAATCTGATAGAAATATATAGGTACACCTTACTAAAAGTACAAGCTGAATGTGACATTTATAGAGCTCAAATATACAGCTCTTACATGGGAACAGCAGTATGTAAATACACTAATAAGCAAAGGGACCACTTTTGCTGTCTGTGGCCAACTGAGTCTCAGATGGCTGAGCGAATAAATGGGTAATACACATTTGCATCATTTTGATAAGCAGGTTGTAAACTCTGTTAAGCCATCAGGCAGGATGGTGGTGGCACATCCCTTTAATCCCAGCACCTGGGAGGCAGAGGCAGGCAGATCTTTGTGAGTTCAAGGCCAGCCTGGTCTACCAAGAAACTCTGTCTCAAAAAAAAAAACAAAAATAAATAGATAGGTAGATAAATAAACAAACAAACAAACTTCAGCTTTTTCTAAAGTGATTCTCAAAGTCTTGACATGTCATTTAATGTTGATTTTCACGCAGAACTCTCAGAGTTTTATTCTTTGATCTGTTCCATGGCCTTCGGGTTTGAGATGGGGTTTACAGGTACACTGAAGATCATTTTGGATATTAGTTTGCATCTATTTAACTGATTTCCTGACTATGGAAGGAGTAGAAAGAATAAACTATGTCTTCCCAATGTGTTCGAGCCTTTTCAACTGGTAATATTAGTCTGAAGTTGTTAACAAAACCCAGCTCTGTAGTAGTAAGAAAAACAAGGGTGTTGGAATGAAAGTGAAAATGGGCATTCTTAATGGCACCCTCTTACTCGGATTTTAAATCGGTCTTATAATAAAAAACCTGGTGCCCTGATGTCGGGGTAGATGCTGAAAGATCAGGGAGACAAAGGAACACGTCACATCTTACCTCTAGGACTCCTCAGCCTGAAAAAGCCTCTAGCTGCAAGGGATGCATCTGTGGAAAAGCCTCTAGTTCCTCTCTCCTCACGCCTTATATACCTTACTCCGCTCAGCCATCACTTCCTTCTTAGTGCTGGGATTAAAGGCGTATGTGCTTCCCAAGCAAGGCATGAGATCTCAAGTGCTGGGATTAAAGGTGTGTGCCACCACTGCCTGACTTTGTTTCTCTCCTAGACTGAGTCAATCTCATGTAGTCCAGGGAGGCTTTGAACTCAGAGATCCAGACAGATCTCTGCCTCCTGGGTGCCAGGATTAAAGGTGTGTGCCACCACTGCCTGGCATCTATGCTTAATCTAGTGGCTTGTTCTGTCCTCTGATCTTCTGGCAAATTTTATTAGGGTACACAATATATCACCTCAGTATCCAAGTATCTGCACTCATTATCTCACAGGGGTGGGTGGCATGTGTACACAGAAACATTGACTCATCCTAATAGATCATACTAAAGAAGACATTTTCCCTATATTTACCTCGACAGTCAGGACTAATATACTGTGGAATCTAATATTATAGAATTGGCTCTAGGGGGTCATTCACCATTTGTTGAAAAATAAAAAAGTACAATAGATCTATAAAAGAATTTAAAATCTCAGAGAGACCTGCAGTGTAGTACAGAAATGACTACAGTAGCTCCCACCTGCTCCCAAGAGCTCTAGTTCAATGCTATTTGCAGATTTTCTCACAGACTTCTTCCAACTTTTTCATCTATTTGAAATGACTAAGTCTCCAAGAGGCATATGTTCCATGGTTCCAAGATCAATACAACCAAGCAGGAAGTCTGTCCGTGGAAGAGACCGTCAGGAACAGACATTAGGCACTACATATTGATGATGATGGTAATATTAAAAGGAAACAACCTTCTTCTCTCATTGTTTGTTTGTTTATGGAAACTTACTCTACATTTCTTGCCCTTAAATTCCTTACCATATATTATTAAAACCCATGCAACAACCAGCATGAATATTGCATTGTGGTTCTTTATAAGTATATCCTTCATGTGGGGTAGAAGAAAATTCTATCATTGAACATCAAGAAAATCATAAAAAAAATCAAGTAACTTTATAAACAATTCTTGAAAGATAGTTAAATCTTCAGAATATAAGCTATCACTGTTGCCATATCTCAGGCTAACTTATAATTCTTTTAAGATTTAGGATACTAAATATCATTCCACTGCTATGGCATTCTGAACCAATTGTTCATCATCAAATTATGGAAATAAGGCCACATGTTAGAGGTAATATTGAATAAAATTAAATTTTCATTAATTGTTTCTTTGTTTCTAATTCACTAAATTCACTAAAATTCACTAATTTTAGTGATTAATTCACTAAAAAAAAGAACCCACTGGAATGCCAAGAATTAAGGCTAACAGAAGTAAAACTTCATAAAACTAAAAAGCTTCTTCACAGAGAAACAATCAAGTAGATAAAGAGGAAGTCCACAGAATGGGATAGAATTTTTGCCAGTTATACCTTTGACAGAAGATTAATATCCAGAATATATAAAGAACTCAAAAACACAAAAAATCAAAAAACAAAAAACTACGTCCTACTCAACAAGATGGACCTGGTATCAGAGCAGTGAATTCTCAAAAAGAAAAATTAGCTAAAAAAAAAATCTCAAAAACTGTTCTTCATCCTTAACAATTAGGGAAACACAAATCAGAACAATTTTGAGATTTCATTAATTTCAAAATTTTCAATATTTTATCAATTTCAAAATCTCAACAATTTTGAGCTCACCAAAACGACTATCAGCAAACGCTGGCGTGGGTGTGGGGAAAAGGAGACACTCAGTCACTGTTGGTGGCATTGTAAACTAGAGAAACTGCCACAGAAATCAGTGTGGAGAATCCTAAAAACCAAAACTAAAGATAACTCCACCATATGCCCCAGCTACACCTACATGTCCTTTAACCAAGAAATAAACAGTGAAAATGCAGTATTATACACCATGGAATACCATTCAGCTGCAAAATGC